>JAQQPU010003215.1:0-21604 GCA_029168905.1 Artemia sp. Kazakhstan ARC1039 | reverse complement strand
AAAAAAAAAAAAAAAAAAAAAAAAAAAAAAAAAAAAACAGTAGGTAAACGCGTCCATATTTTCAACATTGATGAGACTGCTTTATCCACTCCTGTTTGATTTTGTTTCCATCCCATGACACTTTCCCATGCTTTCGAATATTGCACATATTATAGCTTGTCTTGAATTCTTCAATTATTTGCGACATGCGTTACTGGGAACAAAAAGCTGTTGGACTTAGTTGCAAACTCTTTGAAATTGCTGTAGTCTTCCAATCGTGGTCACGCTGATTATAAATCAAGACAGGAAATTGGTCATCAATCACACATGAGTTAAAATACTCAAAATTGTGTGATTGATCCAATCACAAAATTAATCCAACTAATTACAAAAGTAATCCAACCAATCAGACTGAGAGTCATAATAATGATGATTGCTGATGTTTTTGCAAGGTTTTACTTGTTTCGGCATTAAACTGTTGAAAAATAGGTTATTATAGGCAGCAAAGGAGCACTGCCTAAATAGAAAGTAATGTGGCATTTATGATTTCCTCTTTTTACCTGGCCACTTTGCATGTAAGAAGTGATTGAAATAACTTTGGAGGTGATTTTTCTGATTGGAATTTAAAAGCCCTAGTGCCCATTTTTAGTCGAAAGAAGTTAAGTGGCAAACAGTCCCCCTCGCAAGCTCCTTCAAGCTAACAGCTCCCTAACCCTCAAAGGTCTTTCTTCTTCTTCTATTTAACAGCAGGCGGGCTTTTCAGTAAAACTATTTAGCCCTTTTCCTTTTGCTTCACTCTGTGGGCTACAGAGCTACTGGCTTGATTGCCTCATATTTATTAGATATATTCAGATATCTTTCAGCAGATCTTTTGACTCTAGGAGTTCAAATATAAGATGATAGATGTCGATTTCTATGCTCTGTGTGCAGGTATAGTTGGCTAGGCTCTTGGCTGATAGTGGGATTTTGTGGTGTTTGAAGTATTTTAACAGTTTACAAAGCAAGGTATGTTGTGCAGACGTCAGCATATTACATTCAAATAGGCAATGGTCAATTGTTTCATTATTCATATTACAATGCCTGCAAAGAGGGGACAGGGGAATTGAGCCACTTGAATTAGAAAGCTTATATGAGAATGCAAGGAAATTTAGTCCATTTGTTCCAGAGCGAATTCTATGATAAATTTTAGAAAGATACTTATTGGGAAAGGGGGAAAGGATAGGATTAATCTTATTAAAATTAATATCTGATAGCCTCCATCGGTAAATATCTCTAATTGGGATTGGTCTCCCACTTGGCTGGTCAATATTTATAGCATTTTTTGCTATTTCATCAACCTGATGATTACCACTTATGCCAGAGTGGCTAGGAATGTACTGAAAGTAAGTTTTTATGCCACTTGAAGCAAGATTATCAATAATACTGAGACAATGATAAGTGTCAATGTCCAACTTATATTGAGGAGCTGAGGCCAGCAACTCAAGGCTTGATAAAGAGTCGGAATAGATGATAATATTATTCGAATTTTCAATCAAAGGTTGGTTTTGCTTAAGGTGTTCTAATGCCATGATTATGGCATTTAACTCAGCAGACATTATAGATAAATTATTAAATAATCTCTCGCCCATTGCAATTTTCAGGTGAGGAAGGAAAACACCACTTGCAACCTTCTCATCCATTTTTGACCCATCAACAAATATTTGGAAGTGATTTTTATAGGTAATTGTGTTAAGTTCTGCAAATTTTTTCTGGACAAAAGCAATGGGGGTTAAATCTTTATTCCATTTTGAAAATTCAGTATTTATTATGGGAAATGACCAATTCCATGGAGGGGATTGGGGGAAAGTAGGTGCAATAGACTTTGCTGGTACAGGGAACTTCTTTTGAATATTGGCATACTCATCTGCAATACCTCTATACATGGCTGGATTTCTTAACCAATTATGTAATGTGTGTGAGCTATTTGATTCAATTTTTGTAAGATGTTTTATCAAGAGAAAGCTACGTCTCTCCCTTATTGTTGTTAATCCACTCTCCATAAGCAGAAACTTGGTGCTTGTGGGTTTCCTAAGACCAAATATGAGACGTATTATATCATTTTGTGTTGTTTCAATTTTTTGCATCTGGGTCTTTGCAGATGCACCATAGACAATGAGCCCATAGTCAATATGGGGTCTTATATGTGATTTATAAAACTGGAGTAAGGTTTTCTCCTTACAACCCCAGGGTGTGGAAAGAAGTCTTTTTAGTATATTTGCTTTTCTATAACATTTTTTTATTGTGTTTGAAATGTGGAGGTGGAAATTAAGTTTTTGGTCAAGCATGAGACCTAGGTAATTAATATTATTATCTTCTGGAATAGTTGTTTTATTTAGAGTTAGTTTTGCATTAACATGGTTTCGCTTCCGGTGAAATTGAATTATTTTTGACTTGGTGGGTGCAATGGGTAAATCTGAATGTTGAGAGAATTTTTCAAACTGGAAAAGTGACTTTTGCAGATTTGACTGTGCTATCTGAAAGGTGTTGCCAGATGACCATAGCACCAGATCATCAGCATATTGTAGATTCGTGTGGGGTAGGTTCATGTCCCAGAGATATAGGGCAAAAAGGAGGCAACTGAGGACTGCTCCCTGAGGTAGGCCTTTGGATATTGTCTTTTGGGGTGAAGAGGCTGAACCAACACAAACAATGAAACTTCGCACTTCTAAGAAGGATTTAATAAAGGATACTAGCTTAGGAGGTACTCCAAGGTTTGCAAGTTTGTTTAAAAGGATTTGGTGGTTCACATTGTCATAAGCTCCTTCAAAATCTAGGAAAGCTGCCACTAGGATATTATTTTTTGAGAAAGATTCATTTATTGCATTTGTTAGCAAAATGAAAGCATCTGTTGAGGAGTGGTATTTCCTGAATCCAGTTTGAGTGTGTGGGATCATGTTATTTTTCTCAACAAACCAGAGGAGTCTGTGATAAATCATTTTCTCCATTATTTTCCCCATCACAGGTGTAATCATTATGGGCCTATAAGACTCAGGGTTATCTTTTGGTTTATTTTTCTTTAGGATTGGTAGGAGGGACGAACATTTCCATATATTGGGGAACCTAGAAGATGCCCAAGCGTGATTATAACAATTTAGCAGTTCTTGTTTGTATGAAGGTGTGAGATTCTTTATCCATGTAGGGTGTATATTGTCATAGCTACTGCTAGTTTTGGACCTAATATGATGTATTGCATTATTCAATTCCTGGATTGAAAATGGATTACTTATGTACTCGGATCCTGGGCGTGGTTGGTAACTAGGGTTCATAGGAATTGTGGACAGCTTGCTTTGATTATTTGATGTTAGCTTATTAACAAAAAGAGTTGCAAATAGGTTAGCCTTTTCATTATCATTGTCATAATGGGTATTATTATGTATAAGCTCATACAGGAGTGGGCTGGGAGAAGTCTTTTTCCCACATATGTGGCTTATGACTTTATGTATAATTGGCTCATTTGTTTCTCTGGAGAGATTATTTGCAAAATTATTCCAGTATTTATATTTAGCATCTATTATAGTCCTTTTTAGATTAGATTCTGCTTGTAATTTTTTTAAATATGTAGTAGGTGTTGGTTTTTTTATAAATTCTGTCCTAGCTGCCTTTTTTATCCTCCATTTATTTAGGCACTCATTTGTCCACCATGCTTTAGGAATTTGTTTAGGGAATGTTTTCTTAGGTGTTGTCCTGGGGATAGCATGATTAGCTGTATTTATTAGTAAAGATGTCAATGCTTCAGCATGTGTGTCAACTGTTGTCTTAGAAATGCATGAACTTTGGGTGAAACTTGTAATTTCATCATTTAGCTTATTTTGGAAAATAGACCAATTTGCTTTAGTGTTGATATAATTGGATGTATGAGATACAGTTTCAGCAGGTTCATTTAGGGAGCAAACTATAGCAAAGTGGTCTGTACATAGACTATCAATTTTATTTATGTAAATTTTGTTCAAAAAATTTAAAGACACAATTTGTAGGTCAATTGTGGAGAAATTGCCACTTTTGGGGTTGAAATAAGTATTCAGGTTTGGAGGGGTAGCAACAACTAATTCATTATTATTTGAAGTCATATGCTCAATAAATTTACCAGCTTTATTTGCTGGTTTATTCCCCCACAAAAGGCTGTGGGCATTGAAATCTCCACAAATAATGATATTTTTTAACATATTAGAATTATTTATATAATTAAAGAAATCCTTGGCATCTGTAGTTTGGCCATTAGGGTTATAAAAGCTTATTATGTAGGTTTTTAAATTATTCAGCCAAACACTTATACCAATTACATCAACATCATTTTCAAAATCTGGAAAATTGATGCCACAAAATTTTATATTATTATTAACTAATAAAGCTACACCACCTCCTTTTCTCTCTGAAGATCTATCCTTTCTCAGGATAGTATACCCCAGAGACTTAATTTGTTGATTTTGGGTTAAATGAGTTTCTTGGAGGCAAGCAATATTAATTGAATTATTATTCATAAATGATGTTAGTTCATTTAGCTTATTTTCTGTGAGTGATCTTACATTCCATTGGAGTATTGATAAATGTTGTGTTGTTGATTTATTCTTCATATGAATGTGTATCAATGTTCAGCTTTGTTAATAGTAAAGCAAGATCTTTTTTTGCTTGAATGAGCATATCATCTGGGATGTAAATTTTTGCCAATTCTGCAATAATTTTTGTTTTCTGTAGTTGATGTATGTTCATGGCCTGAACTGCATTACAGTTTAGAATGAATAAGCATATATATGGGGATTGCATTTTTGGTAGTGCATCCTGTTTGTTGGTTAATGGATTGATTCCTGGTAGTGTTTCTGGTTTGTTTCTTCTTGGGAGGGAGGGCCAGGCTGGCCTCATCTCACCGGACAAGGAGGCTTGTTGGCTTGGTGATTGCTTCTGATAGGGATTTGAGCTAGGGGGCTTAGAAGATGGTGTTTTATATAGGGTGCTTGATGCATTGGGGGCATTTGACTTGGGGGTTTTGGTTGGTTTCATTACAGACTTTATTTGGTATTGTTGGGCAGCATTTGCTTCCATTGCTGCAAAGGGGTATGGGATTGCCTTCTCTGTTGATATTTGGAGTGTTAGAGCTCTTTTCTTGTATGCAGGGCATAATGATTTATTTGTAGATTCATGTGGGCCTTTGCAATTGATGCATGTAGGCTGAGTGTTGTTGCAAGTTGTCAGCTCTTTAGGATGGACAGATTTACAATTACTACACTCTTGGAGAATTTCATTGCATTTGTTTGTTGTGTGTCCCAGTTTGAAACACTTCTGACACTGAATAGGCTTAGGTTTGTATTCCTTGTGTGGTTTGATTTGCCCAAATAGGAATAATTTTTCTGGGATATCAATTTTATCCTTCAGTGTGAATAAGAAGGATCTACTAGTTTTTAGGCCATTAGAGTTGGGTTTTCCAAGTTGGGTAACATCCTCAACTGGGATTGTGTTTCCAGCCCTATCTGAAAGGCCTTCTTTTAACTCCTGAGTAGATATCTCTGGGGGAACATTATAAACTACTATTTTTGTTGGTGATTGTTTTGGGTTCCAATTAGATGCAATAATTGGGGTATTCAGAAGGGATTTAAGGTTAATTATTGTATCTGCTGATTTCTGATCTTCTACAGCTATTAGCAGAGATCCATCACGGTTAATGTTAAGAGAGAACATTGATTTTAGCAATTTAAAAATTGCAACTCTTATTGCAGTGATCATTTTTATTTCAAAGGGGGTAGTGGGAGTAATTTTAAGGTAAATTCCTAAGTTTTTGGAGGGAGGATCTTGGGCAGGGAGAGGGGAAATGCTTTTAATTGGGGAGATTTTTTTCCTTTTTTTAGAACTTCTAGAGAGGACCTCTTGAAACCCATTATCATCATTTATGGTTACATTAGCCCCTACACTTATCATTGTCCTATTCTCCGAATTGGAGCTATCATTTGAACTTTGAGAAAGTGTGCTTGACCAGCCAAGATGGGTATCTTTCACTATGGCACATTCACTGGAATTTGATTTGGGATCTGGGGGGACATTTTTTTTTGGAGGACTTCTAAACATTGCCTATTGGAAAAAGCTTTAAACAGAGAAAAACAAAACTAAAGCAAGAAGGGAAAATGGAATGATATCAAACCGTCTGCACTATACTATGGGGAGGAGAACACCACAGTATAGCCCTGAGGATGAGTTGAGCAGGATTGGTTTGGTATAACTGCTGATTAAAAGCGATAATAATTCACAAGAAAATTTGTTTTAATTTTCTTATAGAGTTGCTGCTGAACCGAAAGGTGTTTGACCGAAATTTTGAGGTAGTCATTTTCTTCCAAGAATTGTTATAAGGTTCAAAGAATATGCCTCGAGGAATCACATGGCTCTCCAAAGCCTTTGGAACAGGGACTGTAGTTGATGCAAGATTACCATTGTTTAAATATACATTCTTAATATGGACAGGGTTGTCACCGAGGTTACGTTCGTACCATCTTTGGTGCGTTTTAAATAAAACGGTACGTTTTACGGTCCTAGAAACGTTACATTTTTGTTACGTTTTTGAATTTATGTTACAATTATGTTACGCTTTTGAATAATAAGTAATTTTCACATTTTCCGAGTAATCTATTTCTTTCCCTGTAAAAAAATCCACAGTTTCCATTTTAATTACACTAATATGAGTATTGACATTCTTTCACATCGTGGTCATTTAATCTTATCACACAATTACTCAGTTATTAGGATGAGAAAATACCCACTTCGCTTTCTCGCATTGTTAGTTAAGAAAACATCATGAGCATAAGATTAGCAATGGTTACCCAATCAAACTTATTGAAAATATCATAGATAGACGATTAAAAAAGATAAGACAACAAAATAGGGAGCTCGTCCCCCTTGATTCAGTTACCCCGGCAATTGAGAAAAAAACTTTCATCGCTTTACCATACATCCCGAAACTTGGCGATAAACTTAAAATTTTTAAAAAAAACATAATCTCTCTGTTTCTTTCAAAACCGAACAAAAAGTTGAACACTTTTTCAACTCAGGAAAGGATAAAACTGATCCTGTTCTGGGTAGAGGTGTCTACAGAATCCCGTGTTCATCAGGGAAATTTTACGTCGGTAGGACCCATCAACAACTAGGTGAACGTTTTCATGAGCATAAAATTTCAATAGATAAGTCCCTGAGATTAAAAAATAACAATGACAACTTTGATTCGGCATTGGCTTCGCATATTTCCGTAAATTCGACCCATCTGGTTCTTTTTGACGAGGCAACCTTAATATCAACTTTAAATGGCCTACCACAAACTTTTAAAGAGGTAATTGAGATAAAAAAATGCATGTACCAATATTTAGCAATAAATAGAGATACTGGAGATATTTCATTAAGCCCAATTTACGACAGTTTAATTTTGAAGGACTCAATCAATATTTTCACCCGGTATAACTTAAAAGAACCTATTTGCATATCCAGTGAAAACCGAAACTGTAGACCAGCTAAAACTATTGCAAGGCAAAAGATTCTTGCTCATTCATCTTGGTAAATTCTTCTTTATTGATTCCTGCCTGGTTTTTATCTAGTGTCTGTTCTGTCTTTGTCGGGTAAACTTCGAAAGGTTAGATTTTCGTTTTTTTTTCTTTTTCTTTTTTGTTCGGCACTGAGGACGACTTGGCGGAAGTCCTTGTCGAAATATTTGCTTATTTCTTCTTCTTCATGGTTTTCCACTGGCTGACAAAATCCTCGTTTTTTCACCCTTTTTGATTTTATTTTTCATTTTGTTATTTTCTTTCCTCTCTGAGTTTCATTTGTCATGTGTAGCCAGTGTGGTCTAAGGATGTATTTATTTCAAGCTTACGGGGAGCATTGGACCAATATTGTCTTAGGTTTTTTAAATTGTGTTAAAAAACATGCAAATCTTATTTGTCAGTTTAATTTCTTAGAAACTTGCAAAAGACATCGAATTCTTCCACATTCTTTACGTTTCAACCTACATTTAGGCACACAATCTGAAGGCCTGTTTATTCAGAGAATGGGTTTCAAAACTTTAACACATATCTTAAAAGACCATAGATCCAAAAGATACGTCCTTAGTAACAAAATACTAAATTTCAAATCCTTATTATATCAGATTTTGTCCCCTCAAGGTTTTCACCAGATTTTACAACTCTCACATAGGTCTTTCAGACACATATTCCATTTAGCAAAAACTCGTTTATCGGAAAAATTCTCAAAACTGGAATTTCAACAGTTTCAACAAACACGGATTTTCCTTCCTAGATTTTGTCCTGGCCCTCCTTTGGGAAATCTATCCTCTAAGGTTTTTACATCCAAGGAGCTTAGTATTCTTTCAAAAGGATCAAAATTTGCAATGGCTCAAACACACGTAAATACATCAGAAATTATTACGGGCGTGGAGTCTGCTATTTTTAGCTCTCATAGGAAGAAATTCAAATACTCCGAAACATAAACAAGACAAAAACACAGTGATTACGAGAGCGGACAAGGGAAACAGTTGTAATTATGAATTCTGCAGATTATGAATTAAAAGTTAACACTTTTTTAATGGATAAAAATATTTACAAATAAATAAAAATTGATCCCACGGACAAATACACACAGCAGTTGAGAAAAGAACTAGGAATTTTAGAAGGCACTAGACTAATTACCCCTCAAATGTACAGAAAATTTTACCCCAAAGGTTTTTCAGCCCCAAAGTTTTATAGTCTTCCTAAAATCCATAAGAAAGATATTCCGTTACGTCCTATTGTAGCATGTTATAGCTCTCCAGCTACGGGTATAGGAAGTTTTTTAGCCACCATTTTTAAGCCCACAGAAATCTTTTAAGCACACAGAAATCCTATATAAAAAACTCCATAGATCTTGTTGAGAAGTTAAAAAATTAAAGTACAACAGAAAAAACTATCTTATCTAGTTTTGATGCAGTCTCTGTGTACACTTCATGCGATGTCCATAAATGTGAGCAGTCCTTACAAAGAAAATTAGAGGAAAATTCAGCTTGTTCGGATTACAAAACTTTGTAAATTGATACAATAATGACCCTTGTTCGTCTTTGCAACAAGTTCTCCTCGTATTTTAAATTCCGAAAAATTTTTTTCCTTCATTCATGGGTTTATCCATGGGCACTGTCTTGTCTCCTTATTTGGCAAATTTTTACATGGATTTCATAGAATAGTCTGCTTTGAATAGTTTCCACTTAAAACACTCTATCTGGTTTCTTTTTTCGTTGGTGATATCCTTTCTGTTTGGGAACATGGACAAGACTCTAAGAGATTTTATGCACATTTGAACTCTTTTGATTCGAATCTCTAGTTCACAATGGAACTCGAAGATTCGAGTAAGCTGCCATTCTTGGATATTTTGATTATAAAAACTACTTCTAGCCTTGAATTTTCTATATATAGTAAGCCGACTCATAATGATCGATATCTACATTTCTCTTCCCATCTCCCTCCTTCTGTGAAAAGAGGGGTAATAATCTCTTTAGTCGACAGAGTTTTAAAAATTTGTTCCCGTAATCATATAAACTCTGAATTAAACTATGTCAAGAATATTCTTTTCTGCAATGGTGACCCAATCAAACTTATTGAAAATATCATAGATAGACGATTAAAAAAGATAAAACAACAAATAGGCAGCTCGTCCCCCTTGATTCAGTTACTCCGGCAATTGAGAAAAAAACTTTCATCGCTTTACCATACATCCTGAAACTTGGCGATAAACTTAAAATTAAAAAAAAAACAACATAATCTCTCTGTTTCTTTCAAAACCGAACAAAAAGTTGAACACTTTTTCAACTCAGGCAAGGATAAAACTGATCCTGTACTGGGTAGTGGTGTCTACAGAATCCCGTGTTCATGTGGGAAATTTTATATTGGTAGGACCCATCAACAACTAGGTGAACGTTTGCATGAGCACAAAATTTCAATAGATAAGTCCCTGAGATTAAAAAATAACAATGACAACTTTGATTCGGCATTGGCTTCGCATATTTTCGTAAATCCGACCAATCTGGTTCTTTTTGACGAGCAACCTTAATATCAACTCTAAATGGCCTACCACAAACTTTTAAAAAGGTAATTGAGATAAAAAAAATACATGAGCCAAAATTAGCAATAAATAGAGATACTGGAGATATTTCATTAAGCCCAATTTACGACAGTTTAATTTTGAAGGAATCAATCAATATTTTCACACGGTATAACTTAAAAGAACCTATTTGCATATCTATTGAAAACCGAAACTGTAGACCAGCTAAAACTATTGCAAAGCAAAATATTCTTGCTCAATCATCTTTGTAAATTCTTTTTCATTGATTCCTGCCTGATTTTTATTTAGTCTCTGTTCTGTCTTTGTCGGGTAAACTTCGAAAGGTTAGATTTTCGTTTTTTTTCTTTTTCTTTTTTGTTTGGCACCGAGGACGACTTGGCGGAAGTCCTTGTCGAAATATTTGCTTATTTCTTCTTGTTCGTGGTTTTCCACTGGCTGACAAAATCCTCGCTTTTTCACCTTTTTTGATTTTATTTTTCAGTTTGTTATTTTCTTTCCTCTCTGAGTTTCATTGGTCAAAATAACATGATTCTTACAAATACAAATTATAAATGAAAACATTTTAATATATAATTTTAAGTTAACTAATTATTTATAAAATGTGACTCATAATACAATTTTTAATGTCTACCTCAAATAATGCTTAAAATAATATGAAACGTATGCACTGTAAATAAATTAGCAGAAACGTAAAGTTGCAACACATACAGTATGACCAAATAGATGTTTCTGCATTAGGATTCTGCATTATTTTTCCTATTTTTAAACATGGTCTAGTATGCCAAATACTTTGATCAGTCCGATTAAAATGCATAAAAGTAATTTTACTCTGCATAATCACGAAAAGTTGATTTTTCAGACATGAAAAAAAAAAAATTGTATTCGTGTCTGGTACACACAAGGACATCCAAGTCAGGATAGGTCTTGGATTAGAGCAATGCACGTTCTCGCCTAAGGTATTAGAAATTTCGGTAGTGTTGCACTAATTTATACACAGTGCTACAGACTGTCCAAGGAATGCAGTCATGGAGACCCGTAAAGCAGGTAATTGCTATCTAAATTGATCGCAAACCGTGGTTTCTCATTGAATTTACAATATTTAAATTATTGTTTTTTAGGGTTTAGGGGGGGATGCACCTAGCTTAGGTTAAGTTACGTATTTAATATATGCTATGCTTTACTCCTCACCCCTAATGTGCAAATATATAGCCCAAATTTGTTTCTAAAGTATTATATATTCATCCTATTTTTTTTATTAGCATTAACCAAACTTGACTTCTTTCGTGTGTACCATTAAGTGCAACAGCACCGAAATTTCTAGAGATTCGTTTACCTTTCATTTAATAAAAAGATTTGGGAGAACAGAATTCAAATAAAAGTGAGGGAGTTTTAATCGGCTGTTGTCATCTGGAATGAGGGACTATGTAATTTGACTTACTATTGTACCTTCCTTATATTTTAATTGACTGATTATAAGAAAAACGACTGAAGGCTTTATAGTAACAACTTGGTTCGATTTGACAACGGTCAACTTTATCAATAAGGGGCTTACAACTTTTCCTAGTTCGTGTACCTATTAATCATCCGTAATATACATTTTAGACTAAAACAAATAATCTGTCTATATTTACTCTGTTTCTGAGGCATTGAGCATAAAAGAAATTATCTGCATGGGGCTACGCAACAATTGAAATAAGAATGCATGATAATGACATTGCTTCACAATTATTTTAGGGAAGATTAGCTGTAGTAATATGGTTCTGAAAAGTCAGGAATAAAGACAAGGTACAAATTGAATTTTATTTTGTTCTCCCTATAAAAACAATATGTGCAAAATAAGGGCACATGACTTATGATATTTGAATATTATAATATTCAAAATACACTTTAATCACAGTATTTTGTCATAAAATACTTTTTAATCACAATATTTACATCTGTTTTAATATCACATTCAGAACTCACTGAAATATAATTCCCTTTCCCGCACCATCAACCCTTGCTGTTTACACAGTAATTTAGTTTGCTTATAATACTTTTGAGGATGATAATTCTTCCTGAAAAAGTTAACCCTCAAAATATTTCTTGGGAAGGGGCCAGGAATATCAAAGATAATTATTAGGATAATCATTTTTGCACTTTTCAATGAGAGTTGCCCCAGGAAATTGTCTTCTTGGGGACTCCTGAGCCACCCCTCTCCTATCTGTGGAGGTAAGCATTTAAAGATAACCATATGAGATACGCTCAAAATATTTCCGTAATAAGAGGGGAACTGTCATCTCTAGTTACAACCTTAGAGGCTTATTTCAAATAATTTTTTTTTGGAATGAAGGGAGGCTTGAGATTAAAGAGCCCATCTGTAGTCATCTGAAGGAACTCCCACTAAAATTTAGAAAATGTTGGGAAGCATTTCGTCGTGTTTAGTTTAGACCCTTCGTCGTCGTCCCCCCCATCTACGCATAGGCAGATTCCCTAAACAACCCCTCCCCCCTAAATCGTTGGTGTGCAGAAATGAACTACCCAATATAAATAAATAAGTGATGCCTAAAATGAATCGACTGATAGTCCAGTAAATATACGGAAAAAATCGACGATCTGGGACAAAATTACCAGATAAATAATTTTTACCTCATTCTGTATAGAAAAAATTCTGTAAAACATACCAAAAGTCCCCAAGAATCCCCTTGGCGGAACATTGTAAAAAACGGGGAGAAAGGGGAAAATCCAGGGGAAAACTCGAAAATCTACGAACGGTAGTTTTGATGCTGAGAATGACATTCCTGATGGTCTTGGGTACAAAATGATCGAATATCCTTTTTTTATTGCTGTGTAATAAGTCGTTCCCTCGTTTCCCCACTTACAGGGGTAAAAGAGGGGGTAAACAAAGATTCTGTATAGCAGTCTACAAGACTTGTTATCTGGGGTTTCCAAGTGCGAGAAGAATGAATATGTTACTTTGATTTCTCTGTAATTAGCCTTTCCCCCGTTTTCCAGTTACAAGTGAAAAAGAGGGGGGAATCAAGATATCCTTTGAAGGGAAAAAATAGTCAGACTACTCTACAGAATTTGGAGAGGAGACAAAGGACTATCAACTCAGTTTTAAAACCCCCTAACATCGTTTTGATGAGAGTTTCATATCTTAGTCCCTGGTGCTTCTATTTTCCTGCTTGCTGGAGATTCACTACCTTTTGGTAGGTTCAATCGGCCAAGCAATAATACAGGTTTGCCGTTCCCGATCTTTTCTCGCTCCTTTACAAATATACCTTGAAGTCTAGCTAAACCAGCAATCTGGTTCACGTTTTCTTATCGACCAGATGAATAGGCTAGATTTTTCTACTTCTTACTCTGAAGTGCTTCGATTCGAGCGTTCTGACGCAGTAACTCATGGTAATGAATTTCCAGAGATGACTTCTAAAACCTTCATCCAGTTCATTGGTGACAATGTCGACCACGACATTTGCACTATTGACGGAAAGGAACTTTCCATGGGATGGGCATGCTAGCTGCTGCCAAACCAAGGCTACCCAAATTTCCAATCGTAAGTCAGAGAGCAGTTGTAAACCTGGACGTACACCAGCAGGTTGGACAAGTGCCGTTCTACTTCTACAACAGAAGCCAACAGGAGAACAGTCTTGTGTAAAATACCATTGCGACCATCACCTTCGACGAAAAAACCGATGGCATTGACCTACTATGGCATGCAAGCTGGATAGATGACACGAAACGGGTCGGATGGAGGGGATTTATGCAAGCAATTCACCCTGGGTCACACAAGGGCGCTTCAACGATTGTTTTCTGCCTATTATCGAATATGATCCCTCCGATCTTTCTTGTGTATACACGACCTTACGTTTTATTTCCGATAAAGCACGCCATCACGGAACGGTACCAGTTGTTACTTTCGACCAGCCTTTGCACATGAAAGCGGTGAACATCACCAATGCTGAGCCTACTGACAGTCCTCTCAAGGCAGAAGTTCCATTGATCGGTGGTCTCCATTGCAGTATGAGCTTTCTTTGAGTGATCGGGCACTTGATGCCGGAAACAGGAATAAAAGAAGTGTTCGAATGCCTTTATGCCGGTAACAACGTTAAGCATATCTTTAGCGGTAAGGTTGTTTCAAGAGCCATGAGAGCGCAAGAGCTTGTAGATTCAGCATTGCAGATCATTTTCATTTGAAAATCGTATGATTTCGACTGCACAGATGACATACGTGCGAGTCGTCAAGACTTTGAAGAAGCTTCGGCAATATGTATGGCTCTAATGAATGAGGAAGTTACTCTTGAAGACGCATCCAACGCAGTCGTAGTGCTTCAAATCCAAACACAAATGATGGAGTTTCAAGACACGCTGGAGAACAACAGAACTGAAAAATATGGCTTCAGAATCTAGAAATGTTTGGAGTTCTTAAGAAGGCCATTAGAGCAGAACTGACTGGAAACTGGATGCAGTATCTTCAAGCACTCTCTGAGATGCTCCCTTACTTTAGAGCTGGAGGCCACAACCTATATACGAAATGGGAGGGAATATTTCTTCAGCAAATGGAAGAGCAGAAAGAAAGTAACCAGAAGCAGTATAAAGACATCACGGATAGGATGTTTGTCATCCGAAGAAGCGATAGATTTTGGGCTGGGCTCTCTTCCGACTTAGTAATTGAGCAAGTACTGATGAGGTCACTGGAAACAAGAATGTGACTCACGAGGGGAAATGGAATGAGTGAGACGCAAAGGTTGATCTGGACAATGTCAATGCCAGTGTGAGCTGAAATTAATGAGCTTATGCAGTCTCTCACCGGCGTTAAGTGTATTTCATGTGACCAGCACGTTTCCGCAAAACCAGCCTGGATAGAAAGGACGTTAAGAATTTAGTAGCTCTTCTTGCGCATTCCTGTCCGTACGACAAGTGCACCCAATTGTGCAATGTATCGAATGGTATGACAGCAGCAAGGGATGTCAACACGGATGCAGGAAAGGCGATAGGAAAATAAATTCTGAAGTCAATGGATAACGCCGATGCCGATCACTACATCTTGAAGCGCAAAAGCAAAGCGATTACGATGGACTATTAAGGCAACATTTAAGACGCTGACGATGAAGACTTACAAATTGCCGCAAGTCTTCTGTTTCAACGTGTTGCAGCAGCGGCAACTACAGCCGGAGGGGACATAGAAGAAGCTCTCAGATTCGAACTCTCAAGCTACCCTACTGCCCTTTTCGAATCGTCAAGCCTGCCGTGACAGCCAGATAAAACGGAGCTAGCGAAAGCTATTTGGAAATTAGCAAAGGCAGAACCTGTGAAAGTCCTATCAAAAGAGCCGAAAAAAAACACGTGATTGATGGCGGATGGCTGCTCCAGCATATTCCATGGAAAACAGGAAACTCTTTCGAGCAGATTTGCAAGTTACGTTTCATTCATGACACAGGTTACACTTCAGGTCTGTCTACCAAAGATGCAATCTAGACTAGACGAACGAAAGGTATCCAGTGTCTGACCGGCGATTTCACACTGAGTATGAAGCTGCAAAGGAAGAAGGAAGACTTCTTGTGGAATCCCATAAATAAATTGAGCATTATTCGAGATATTGGTAAAAAGGTTGTCCAAGCCAGCCTCACTGTCCTTCTTGCAGAGAGAGAGAGAGATACGGGCGTTCTGATTGCGTTTACAGCTGTTAATGTGGCGAAGGAAAGGTTAACCGCAGTAGTCGGGAACGACGCTGATTTATTGATCCTTCTCCTCCATCATTTGCCTCCGGCAGCCAGTGGTCTCTACTTCTAAACCAGTATCAAGTCAAGAGCGCTGTCAAAATAAATACTGGCACATCAACTTTATAAAAAAAAAATCACTGGGATAGGTTTGTAACTCTATTTTTGTTGGCCGCGCTTTTCTTATTTGCGACACGACATCCTGTTTGGTTGAAATAGGAAAGCAGGCTTTGGGGGGAATGTCCTGCTCAAAGGTATAATTTCCTAAACTATGGACTGCTTGGAAAAAATAGCTATCTAAAAATTTTTATTGGATGTGTTTTGGAGATACAAGTATTTTCGATGACCTGTCATCGTGTTTCTCCAAAATGGATACGACTCTGGAAAGTCAGATAAAAGTCTCACTGTGTATTGACCAGCTTCTCCCCAGGCTGAATAGTTACGAAAAATCACGAGATAGGTATTGTACCTCAAAACTTTGGTTTCAGTAAATAAGAATGGGGCTTATACTCGTGCAGTTTCTTCTGAGTGAGCGTGCTGGTGATTGGAAAGAACTTCTAGCTGCTGAAGACGTCGGCCTCAAAGCTATTAAGGATTTCTGAGTGGGGAAATGTCTAGTTTCTCAAAGATTAGAGTTAAAACCATGGACACGCAAAAAAAACTGGTTACTGCAGTCAAAAGGGTAGCTGTCACAGCATTACAGGAACTTGATGTTATTAAAAAGGTCATGTTGGCATGCCAAGGTGGTCAAGAATCTCCATTTGATGTTCTGGGGAAACTCTTATCGCACGAATGGCTTCCATTTTCAAATAGCGTTTATGAAGAAAAAGAAGGCGTTCCGAGGCTACGTAGTGGTACAAAGTCAGTTTCGCTATATTTATTCAAGAACTGTTTGAATGTAGACTCGTGGCCAACTGTAATAGCGGACCACCAAACCTGCAACCAAGTGGGAGTGGTTGTTGATTTTATGCCATATTTTTGGCTTCAGAAGCCAATTGAAAAGGGACTTTGAAATGTTTCTCTCAGAGGATATTTCGGAAACTTCTGGATATTTCACCTGCAGACGCTCGATAGTTGCATGTGGTTGCAGATAGGTATGATGGACTCTTTGGTCACATGGACCCCTCTGGCTCTTCTGTCCGCCTCAAAGATAGTAGCGGGAGTCATGAAAGAAGAGGCGATAAATTGTTAATAAAAAACATTTCTGTGACAGAGACAATCATGCTTGAAAACTTAAATGCTCTTCTCAAGAATTCCAAGTGTAAAGCAAAGATAATCAAATTAGTGTTTGCAGAATGGAAGAACCAGTGCATTCCCAGAAGTGATTTCAGCATTTTTATGGAAGGAGGCTTTTCGGAGAGAAAGAGCGTGGTCAGGCTCCAGATGAATGAAGTTCCTATCGCTATTCCAGAGCTTGGAAGTACCCAAGAGAAGGCCGACACTCAGATAGTGCTAATGGGTGTTTGAAAGTTATTGTTCGTGCTAATGACACAGACATTATTGTGTTTTTGATTCAACATTACCAACAGCTGGCTTTACTATCTCAGAACCAAAATCCCGCTCTGTTTGTACAGTTTCCCGAAAAAATAATTCCAGTTCATTGCGTGGCAAAATCGGCACCAACTTCATTGTTATCCTCCTTGGCTCTATTGCATTGTTTGAGTGGTTGCGATACAACCAGTTTTTTTACTCCAAAGGAAAAAGACATATCTGAGTGCAAGTGTGAAGAGTGGATTATTGGAAGCTACGGCTGATTTTGGCAAGAAGATTGAAAGTGACATTTCAAACTTAACCTTATTTGAACAAGAAAATGACGCAAGTATGCAGGAAGCTGGTTGGTGCCGCGGTCAGTGAGAAGCCTGGTGACTTTAAGTTACTCAAAGATCATCGGGTCCATCTATTCCATAGAAAGAAAGTTCTAAGAAATATTTCGCCGACCGACAACACTTTTCGGTTCCATATAAAGTGTGTCCTTTTCCAACTCCTTATAGCTGATTCAGGCTCTAAAACCCCTTCCAATTATCCACAGCCCCTTCAACTTCGGATGGGTATTCAGCGAAGCCCATGGTGTGATACCATTAACTAGTTCCTTGCCTCAGTGGCCAATTTCGATCCAGAGAATCTCGCCATATTGCACTTGTACAAATGGTTGCAGGTCACGTTGTGGTTGTGAAGGAATATAAACTTGTAGCTTGCTATGTCGTTGTGGAAGTGGATTTGTGTCGGATTCTGACGATGATAACTATTTTTGATTTTATTATCTATTGATATATTTTCATTTTATGACTTATAGCAAATGCTGTACGTTTCTTTGACTGGATAGCCTCTATTTTAAAGGCTATTCAGACTGAATAAGTATTGCGTTTTTTTTTCATTATCGAAACCTCTCCTGGCTAAGTTTCCACTATCTAATTTTCTTGAAAATTTTAAATTTGAATATTTTATTTTTAACCTTGATCAGGACTGTTCCTGTTCAGTTGCTAATGTTAATTTGTGGGTAATAAATGAGTAAACATTGTAACGATTACAAACGATTTCTCAATGCAATAATTGCGACGCTTTATTCAATTTATCGAATAAAAATAACGTTCAGGCGATAACAGTTTTTTTTTATCACTAACTTGCTTACATTTTTGCTCAGTTACGTTGAGTTGCAGCTAAAAGGACCAAAATGTAATGGGCTACAAGTGAAACTCGCTAGCTAGTACTATTTAATATCTGCGGTCATTTTTAAGGGTCAAGCACCCCTCGGAGGTACCTATTCCCGGGTATAATCGTGATCAGCGGGTTTGGTATGACTAGAAACTGCTATCAGATTGCGTGAAACAGACGTGTCATGGAGGTGTCACATTTGTAGGTCTTGGTGCCCGTACTATTGCTGAATATCAGTATATGTATATTAACTGACAATGCACATTCATTTGTATTTTTTTTTTTTCAGTACAGTGCAAATTTTGTTCTGGCCTTGGGAAGCCACAGGGGTTTTGAGCCCAACTTATGTTAATTTCTGCTCGTTTTGAGTTTGACTCGGTGATTTATTGTAATTTCTGTTTGCTTTGGGTTTCATTTATTTATCGATGCGTATTTGTGGTAGTTTCACGCTTGGTAGATTATTTGATTTTATTTTTGCTCATTTTTTGTTTAATGGAGATCTTTACTTTTCTTTGAAAAACTAATTTTGTTGAATATTTTTTTTTTAAATTAATTTCTGTTCGTTTTATATTGACATAGTCTTTTTAGGGAAAAAGAAAATAATACTTTAAATCTTTTCGTTTTTTTAAACTTTATGGTTTGCCCTGCTATTTGTATGCTGAAGAAAAAATTTCAGCAATTTTCAACAGCATACACCCTTTTAAAAATCTGGACACAAATAGTAGTGTTTAATTTAGTTTCATACCTCCTCTAGTTGACCTGAAATGGAAAACTTGATACCAGTCGCAAAAAAATCTATTTACTTTCTTTGATAACTTGAATACACTTACACCATTTTGATTTGGTTAATTTTTAAGAGCAGAAGTAGCCTCGTAAGTTTGAATATAATACCCTCAGTCGTTCTTGGGATACTGCTGAGATGCCTTATTGGTAATTAGCATTAGCACAGTGCATTTTGATTTAATCTTAAGGCAACATTTAGTTTTTAAACATAATGAGCAAATGGGAGGGTGGGCGTTTGAGGGGGATTAGTTGCCCTCCAATCACTTTCGACTATTAAGAAAGGCGTCAGCCCTTTTTATTTTCAATCGGAAGAGTCCTTTTCGAAGTTCCCATGACAACTCCTTCCATACGAAGTGCCCCAGTCTAAACAACAACAACAACAACAAAAATAATACATTATACCCACATCGATCTTTACTATAAAAATGTCAAGCCTTCCAATCACTTAAAAGGGCACTAGCCCTTTGAATTTCCAATCAAATGAGTCGTTTTTCCAGTTTTTACAACAAAGATTTCAATAAAAACCTTATATACCCCCAGGGCATAACTTATAACCCTTGCCCTGAAGACTGTGGGGGAAGTGTCCTGCTCAAAGGTATAACTTCCTGATTTTTTAACTGCATAGAACAAAATGGCTATCTCAAAATTTTTATTGGATGTGTTTGGGGAAATGAGGGGTGTTGAAGGGATGTTAGTTGCCTTCCAATCACTTTCGACTATTAAAAAGGGCACTAGCCCTTTGAATCCAATCAAATGAGCCCATTTTGAATTTTCTACGACAACACCTTCTATAAAAACCTTATATTCCCCCAGGGCATAACTTACAACCCATGCCCTGAGGGCTGTGGGGGAGTGTCCTCCTCGAAAACATCATTTTTATCTGGAAATAAGCTACGCTGAACAAAATGGCTATCTCAAAATGTTGATTGGATGTGTTTTGGGAAATGGTGGGCGTGGAAGGGGATTTAGTCGCCTTCCAATCACTTTCGACTATTAAAAATGGCACAAACCACTCCAATTTCCAATTGAATGAGCCCTTTTCGAAGTTTCTACGACATATTCTTCGATGCGAAGTGCCATGCTCTAAAGGAAAAATATAATAAATAATACACTGTGCCAAAATCGTTCTTACATACCCCAGGGCATAACTTAAAACCCTTGCCCTGAGGGTTGTGGGGGAGTGTCCTCCTCAAAAGCATATTTTCTATCTGGAAATCAGCTACTCTGTACAAAATGGCTATCTCAAAATTTTGATTGGATGTGTTTGGGGGAATCATGGGCGTAGGGGGGGGGGCTAGTTGCCCTCCAATCACTTTCGACTATGAAAAAGGCCACTAGCTACTCCAATTTCCAATCGAATGAGCCCTTTTTGAAGTTTCTTCGACAACTCCTTCGATACGAAATGCCCTGATATGGAAAAAAAATAATACATTGTTCATAGTACATAGTACATAGTACCTAATACATTGTACACAGACAGCGCGATTGCGCTGCCTATGATGAATTACTTTCGTTTGATTTGATTTCATTTATTGAAACATGGAACGATCATTCTCCTATATTACCTCTCCCAGGGTATTTGGTTTAACAGGTGGTGCGTAAACCAGCAAGCAATTATAGACATTATGGTGGTATTTAGGTTTTGATTAAGCAATCAGCTATTGATGGTTATGAAAGAGATGGTTATCTGAAAACTTACCTTAGCTGCGTATTTGTTTTAAATGTTGGAAAAAATTAATTTCTGGTGTTGGGTATATCCCTCCACAAAATGGTTCGTATAGTCGAGAAAAACTTGGGAAATTTTAGATGACGAACTGTCGCTGATGTCGCTTATAAAAATAAAGTTCAAACATGCATATCTTTCTCAATAATTAATTTTAAAAAAAACTTTCCAAAATAAAAGTTTTTAAAGAAAAGTAAAGGCCATTTTAAACTTAAGCTCAGCAGATACAGATACCTGTTAAAATTCAAACTCAAAACGACCAGAAATTACTATTAAAGAATAAATGAAACCCAAAACGCACAAAAATTATATAAACAATCATAGCAAAAAACATACAACAAGCAATAATATAAGTGAATAAATAGATCTTAAAGCGAGTAATGCTTAGATTAAATATGAAAATCAAGCTTAAAACAAAAAAAAATGTTTTGCTATTGAAGTATAAATGAAAGTATATGTCATTCAAGAAAGTTCATCAAAAAAAATTATTCTTATAGGGGACCCTATCTAGTATTATCGAATTATATAAAAACGTCTTTTTGTAACACGAGTTAAAAACTTGTAAACGAGGGTTAGTAAATATAAGACAACTTAAAAAGATAAACGAACACGAAAGGTGAAGTATAATTCAAATTTAAAATTTTCAAGAAAATTAGATAGTGGAAACTTAGCC
>JAQQPU010003214.1:46202-60748 GCA_029168905.1 Artemia sp. Kazakhstan ARC1039 | reverse complement strand
ATAATACACCCTTCTTATCGGAACGCTGACCCTCTTCAAATTCTGGTTCATACTGTAAAACCGTGACACCAATCTTTAAATGTGCATTAGCCCGCTCAAAAATATCTATTCCTTTTAGTGTCACGGGATATTGACCATTTAAACAATTAAAATTTACTTTTGGGAACTTTGAACCCTCCCTACCATTAACTGCCATTTTATCCAACTTTTTCCTAGATGCAGCTATTCGAAGTGGTCTGTATGCAGCAATTAAAAATGCATACTTGAAACACTGCAGCCTCGTATCGAAACAGATTCGTTGTATCCCACTACACCCCTCTAAGTCTGAATGATATTTTAAAACTATAGCCCTCTCCCCATGCCCACCTCTTACAATAAAATCCTTTTTAAACCTACAAATATTAACATTTAAACTCTCAATAAATAAAACCACAGATCCACTACCCTCCTTGTTATAATTTTCCCACTTACTTTGAATACTATTAGCCCAATTTAGAAAAACCTCCCCATAATTTGATAAATGCGGGTGCATTGCCAACATCTCTGTGTGCAAGTATTTCGAATACATCTCACCCGCACTTTCATTTAAAAAAAATATTTTTAGTGCTATTGATGCTTTTAATCTGACCCCCACTCCCCACACCCCCATTTGTTGTTCAAGAATGGCTCGAATCTTATCAGTATATGAATGTGTAATGGCCAGGGGATCTGTTATTATATCCCCCGACACTAGAGAGTTGAAGGGGTCACCGAATTTGGCGCTGTAGACAAATGTGTGGTGCAAGGCAGAGTTGGAAAGAAAAAAATCCGGAAGAAGGGATACTGTTGCTGTTGTATTACTACTACTATCTATAACATTAAGTGGAATGGTGGAGGGTGACAGAGAATTGTCAATAACACCACCACTCCCAGTCTGTTCAATCACAATGGGGGGATATGGTATGAGGTAGTCCCCTAGTACATATTCCAAGGTGTTTGGGGACAATTGGTCGAGCCAGCCTGTATTGTCCTGTGATGGAATTTTGTTATGAGGACCCGGTTCAGAAGCACTAGTAACATCACCTAAATGTTCACGCATAAAACTATCTGCCCACTCCGGGTCCTCAAGCATGTCAATATCACAGCTTAAGTCGTCTAGGCTAGCCGTTTCCCCAAAAACATCATTAAGGAACCCCCTATGCCACTCCATATTCTCTAGAACTAGTGTAGGTTCATCACTGAACTCCGTTGGGGGTGGAAGAATTGGTCCAGTAAATACAATTGGTTCATCACTCAATGGTGTCGGTGGTGGTGCTATATCCTTAATCTGTAGAAAAAAAAGTTTTATTTTTTATATAAAATAACCATTATTTTTATAAAGTTAATAAACTATGTCAATTTCTCATAGTCATTATCCCAACACCTGAACAACTAAAAGAAGAAGAAAAAAAAAGTTACATTGCCATATGTCTTTCATAATGACAACTGAACATGTTTAAAAAATATATATTGTTTTAGTCAGGAAAATGTAGTCTTATTCTTAGAAGGATAAGTTAGAACAAGAGAACGATATAAAAAACTAATGGTTTTATTCCAAAAATTTTCAGAATAAAAACGCAAAATATGGGTCCAATTATAGTGCTTGACCCTCTTCAATATAACTCTCAATGAAATTCGACCATCGTTCAACTGACGCAGTATGCTGTATGAACACTTGCTCCTCAGCTTTGGTTAATGGACACGAACCCCATACGTCGGTTGGTGGTGTAACTGTCTCAACAATCCGAATTTTCCTATGTCTTTTGGCAACTGATTTGTTTGAGGTTGTGGACGTAGTTGACCTGGACTAGATAAGTCATTGTAAGAGAGAAGAACTTTTTTTTTCTCCATCCATATCAACAATTAAAGTGCAATTAAAATGCCGGATGGTCCTTTTTAGAGCCCCCCCTGGGAGGACCCTTGGGAACCAGGAGCTTTCTTCGAGGTAGGAGGATCGAAGCCCTTTCGAGTTGGGATATCGGACTTCACAACACTGTTCAAATAGAACAGCCTCAAATTCTTTCTCGAAAACATGTTTTAAAATGTCCCTAACTGCTTCAAGGAAATAATTGCTTGAAATGAGTTCGCCCCAAATAATGTTTCTTGACATCGCTGTGAAGACATAATTGGAAATTATTAAAAAACCTTCTTCCTGTGTTAATATATCTTATCGGAGATCGCCATCCTGTTACAAGAACCCCACTTAAAATTCAAATTGTACCTGTCGAGCGGATTAAAATTCAGGTGTAGCGATGGGAGATTTTGATAAGCGCCGGATATGCGGAAAAGCTTAGTGCAAAAATATATAGCACTTTAAGAATGATTGTCAACTGTGAAATAGTGAATTGTCTGTTTTTATATAGTTAGTTTGTTTAAAGGAATATTGGATTATTGCATTAGAAAACGTCTTGGTTAGAAGAGAAGTTACAAGGTAAGGTCTTTTAGAAATGCTGATAAGCTATTTCAGTGTTATAAGCATTCCTTTATATACTGCTAATTTGGTTAATGAAAGAAAATGAAATAGGATTATTATAGAATGGTTTGGAAACAAATTTAAGTTTTACTCATCAACAGTTATGCCCCTGAGAAAATTTACCTTATTTTTGAAAATAGGGAAAGAAAAAATTATATATATACTTACAAATTCTGAATGGGTTTCTTCATCTGAACTCCTTGGCAAAACATGAAGGGGGTCAACCTCACGATCTTGAGTAGGCTGGGCTGAGGCATTATGAGAAGCAGTCCATTCTCTTTTCAATTTCCTTCCATCTTCCGTAGAGCTAACACTGACGTGAGAGGGCCCTGGCACTATAAGTTGGGTGGTCGTTGGCTGGTCCAGATCGTGGGTAATTCTACCCGCATATTTGATAATAGATGGCCTTGCGGCTTTCATTAATGTAGCTTCGCACCATCTCGGTTTCTTTTCAAAAGGGGGGTTATTGCACGTATCCTCTTCCTTTAAAAAAAAGGCAAAATTTAGCATGAAAAAAACAATCCCCTGTTTTCATTTTGTTGGATAAATGCTTAAGAGGTCAAATTTTGCCCTCCTCGTGTTTAAATGCAAAAAGTTTATTGCTCATTAAGGCGTGATGCATATAATGACTTAAACGTGCTCCTATTATTAATTTCTTTACCTTCCTTCTTCTTACTGCTAAATAAAAACGAACAGAAATTATAACGTATGTGAGGGGGTTCTCCCCCAAGTCAATACCTCGCTCTTTACGCTACAATTTTTTTTTAGTGCTTTCAAAAGAGCTATCTATTCTAATTAAACGGCCTTTGTGATTCAGGGGTTTGTGAATCAAAATTTTTGTTTTCTAACTTTTAACGTAAAGAGTGTGGTATTGACTAAGGGGAGAACCCTCCCCCACATATACGTAATAAAAAAAATAAAATAAAAAAACAAGCGATACGGCTCAATAATAATCCAAGTTTTAAAAACGGAATTTTGATGTCAATAAATGTATCAAAAGAATGTGTTTATAATGCTGATTCTAAATATATAAATTTTATTAAGTTTAGTATTACTCATCAAAGGCTACGAGCCTGAGAAAATTTACCCGATTTTTTAAAGAGGGGGGAAACATCCCCTACAAGTGACTGAATTTTAATGAAAATCACACCTTCAGATTCAGCGTATCAGAAAACCCTATTACATAGGTTTCAAGCTCATATCTGCAAAAATCTACAACTTTGTATTTTTTGCCAGAAGAAAAATATACGAATATAGAAGTTAGTTACGTAAGTTAATTTGTAAAGACATCCATTTAGCAAAAGAAAAGTAAAATTTTTATGCAAATAAAAGCTGCATTAACTAAAAAACGATCAGAAATTAAATAAAAAAAATTTTTTTTTTTTAACTGAAAGTAAGGAGCGACATTAAAACGAACAGAAATTATTCCCTATATGAAAGGGACTGTCCCCTCCTCAGCGCCTCGCTCTTTACGCTAAAGTTTAACCCTGTCTCACAACTTTATTTTTTTTTAAACAATAAAAAACTTTAGCGTAAAGAGCGAATCCTTATGATGATGATTTCAAATATATCAGTTTCGTCAAGTTTAGCTATATCGGTCAAAAGTTACGCGCCTGAGAAAAATTTGCCTTGTTTTCGAAAATAGGGGGGGGGGAAACACCCTCTAAAACTCATAGAACTTTAATGAAAATCACACCATCAGAGAACCTTACTATAGAAGTTAAAAGCTCCTATCTGCAAAACTGTGGAATTTTGTATTTTTTACCAGAAGAAAAATCACGGATGCATGTTTAGTGCTACTTATTATTTTTTTTCCCCTGGGGTGATCGTATCGACCCAGTAGTCCTAGAATATCCCGGAGGGCTCATTCAAACGGAAATTAAAAGTTCTAGTGTCCTTTTTAAGTAACAAAAAAAAATGGAGGGCAACTAGGCCCCCTCCCACGCTAATTTCTTCCCAAAGTCATCCGCCGCGACATCGGAATTAGACAAACCCCGTTTATAGCAAGAGCCTGTGAAATGTTCTGTGAGTGTTCTCCTCCAAAACATAATTTCTATCTGGAAAACAACTACGCAGAACAAAATGGCTATTTCAAGATTTTGATTGGGTGCGTTTGGGGAAATGGTAGGCGTGGATGGGGTTTCGTTGGCTTCCAATCACTTTTGATCCTTAAAAAGGGCACTAGAACTCTCGATTCCCTATCGAATGAGCCCCCTTTGAAGATTATACGACGACCTTTTCCTTATGAAGTGCCTCTGCAAAAAAAAAATTAATAATAAATAACAAAACATTGGAGCCTTTACTATAGGAGTAAGGCCTTTACTATAGGCAACCCTATAGCGTTGTCTCTGAAAAGACTATGTCATTATAAAACGAACAGAAATTAACTTAAAAAAAAATTCCTACAAAACATGTTTTTCAAAAAAAAGTAAAGAACTCCAATTACCCAAAAATTAACAAAAAAAGAATCAAATAATCTACCAAGCATACAACTACCAAAAATCAGTATCAATAAAGAAATGAAACCCAAAACAAACAAAAATTTAAAAAAAATAACAGAGTCAAACTCAAAAGGAGCAGAAAATAATATGAGTAGGATTCTAAACCCCTATGCTTTATAAAAGCCAGAATATAATTCGTACTTTACTGAAAAAATACTGTACTTTTAAATGTTTTGACTTTTATAACTTTTAGAAATGAAAAATTAATTAAGATTTTAAGAAATAAATATCAGCATATGTATATTAAACTGACAATACGCATTTTTTCATTAAATTCATTTGATTTGTTATTTTCCAGTTTACTTACAGACTGTAAAGGATCAATCACAAAAATAAAAAATAATAAGGGTCCAAGTGCCGAATCCTGTGAAACTTAACACTCAATACAGTTTTCATCAGGATCTATATTACTAATTTGAACATATTGTTTTCTACAAGGCAAAAGAGAATGTAAAAAGGAAAGAGCTGGGCCCCTAATCTCATAAGTTTCACACTTTATTAACAGAATATCATGACTGACCGTATCAAAAGCCTTTACAATATTTAAAAATACAGTTGCCACTTTATATCCATTATCTAACGCCATATTAATAATGCTTGTCAAATATATATTCGCTTGCTCAGTAGTGCGATACTGCCGGAATTCAAATTGTGTAGGAGTAAATATTCTCTGGTCTTCCAGGTACAGATAAATTCTGACTGAAAAGCATTTTTGTAGTGTCCCAGACACAATCGGTAAAATCAAAATTGGTCTATAATTTTCAACATCACCAGTACTCCCTCCTTTTTGTATTGGTATAACTTTCGCTGATTGAAAAGAACTCGGAAACACTCTCTCTTCTAGACACTGATTAATTAATGAAACAAAAGTTGGAGCAATCACTTCCCAAAATATTTTTATTGCTCTAAATGAAACTACATCAGAGCCAGCAGCCGAACCTTTCATACCACAAACAATTTTTCGAACCTCAGATTCCTGAACTAGGAGTAGATTTAAAGAGATTTAACTCCTTAGGAAGGTAATTTTGAAAAGTCTGGTCGCCTGGTTTGCTTATAATCGATTCTTTCACTCTCCATCCAACTGTGGAAAAATGGTTAGCAAATTCTTCACAAATTTCTTCTGGATTTGTAAGACCGGTTCCACAATTATGGAATAATCCCTGAGGGATTCCACCTGGTGATTGTCCTAAAGTGCTTCTTATCACATTCCATGTTTTCGACGGACTTCCAGATGTTTTTTTTCAAATTCTATTTTATAATAATCTTGTCTAGCCCTCCGAAGGAGTCTATTCAGGGCACTACGATAACTCTTATAAATTCGCTCATTTATATCGCAGGGATGACGTACCTTTTTCTCATACAAATTATTCTTCTTATTTATCGATCTCAATAAACTTAGAGTAATCCAAGGCTTCTTTGAGGTTTTTCCTCTATTTTTCTTAATATTGTTAGAGCATTTTCCCAGGGATTGCTGAATTATTTCGTAAAAGACTCTAAACTTAGAGTAAATATCTGCAAAGATATTTACTGAACACTCCTTATTCCAATCCTTATTGGCTAGCTCATTTTGTATTTCAGAAGTGCATCTTTATCGAGCACTATCCTCAGCTTGAGACTGCTCAATTTTGCGGACTTTTCATTATCAACATTCGGACTCTCTGAATTCGATCCTCACTCGCTCGTCATTTTAAGTCAGCTGCCTTGCAAATCCTGCCTGTGATATCTCCAAATTTGCCACTTTATCTTCAATTGCTTTAATCCTATTTTCTAAAGAATATAGCTTTTTTCCATTTTCTGTTACCAAACTGAAAACAATATTTAGACTTTCCGCCACTGCTGAAATCGTGAATTTATTTTTAGAATCAAGATTACAAGCAGTAATGTTAAAATCATATTGACCTTCTCCCCTCCGAGTGCTTTCTGCATCATCTCCAGTGTTAGGAGGTTGCTTTCTTTTGCATCTCATGATTATTTTCCAGACAACAAAATTAAAAATCTGCTTACCTCATTAAGGACCAATAATTTATCCACGTGGGTCCGTTACGTGCAGTTTGCTAAGCCAAAGATATTACCCCCCCCCAGTTTTCAGCATGCAAAATTCAGAACAAATCAAAACTTTTGTGGCTTTTTCAAAACTATCATAGATCCAAGCAGTTCGAATCCTTTGTTAACACCCGATACTGTGACGTCATTCTATGAAGGAAGAAATTTTTTTAAAAAGGGACACTTTGTAATCCTCCAAATTTCAAATATTCTGCCACTTCACGGCATATTGAGTCACTTGAAAGACGGAAACTTACAATCCTTAATCCCAAGATTAAAATTAAAAAAACTAAATCTTGAGCTATGAGACGCTGGAAACTAGAGTAAAGGGATGGAATAACCGAAAGAATTACAAATTACGGCTAAATAAACCGTAAGCCGTAAAAAAGAAAAATAAGATTTGTAAAGGCGAAGTTTTTGCTGTGAGCCATCTCAAATAAATTATCAAACTATGCTGCATGAAATCAAAAGGACTGCTGCAAGTGGGAGATTAAGCTATTTAAGAAAATCTTGTGAAATTCCTTGTAGCTCATGCCCCCATCCTCTTTAAATTCGCCACTGCCTCCTCTATAGTAAGTATTTAATTCCATTTTCTGGTAAAAAAAAAAAAAAATTCACACCAGCGCGTTTTTCATTTTCGACATGCCATCGATAAATCGGGGTGGTGTTGGGGTCTACTCACGGGCCATGCATTATATTTTTGAAGGTTTTCCGCCCATAATGTTTTAGCACATTTAACATTTAGAAAAACCATCTTTTTCCATTCCCCTTGATTTGGAAGTCCATCCTTAATTCCCCAACACATTAGCACTGATCAAGTCGGAATTTCTAGAGTTAGACATTCAACTTTGAGAACTACTCCATATCAACTTGTAATTGATCTGAATCAGTAGCTGATTTGAGTCCTTGTTTCTCCAATTCTGGAAATATATCTATTAACTGTTTTGAAGATTGGGACTCAATTAGTTTCCTTATATATTTTACTCTTGCAAATTGAAAATCCTTGTATTCTTGTAGCTAAAAATAAAAGGCACGCAATGACCCCGCTCTGGCCTGTTATGAAAGACAAAACCTTTTGATTTTATAAGGAATAATATAGGTTCAATTTATTATAAAATTCAGTTTTTTTCATGGTTTTACCCTAAATTCCACCTATGCGATATTATTTCCCGGCGGAAATCGCAAACAAATTAGACAATTTATTAGACACACTAGACAATTTATTAGCATCCGATATGGCAAAAGACAGCAAAAGACTATAAATGGCAAAATAATTGAGCTTTTTTTTAGATATCCTAGGGCAAGACCTAGATCTTGTCATATTAGTGTATGGCACTGGGATACATTAAAATTGTTCGTAATTATCACATTTAAGAATATCTTTAAGTGAGAAATCAAAGAGTATATTCCCTTTTTTTTCTTTTTGACTTCTGTTCTAGCTTAGAAACAAAGTGACTATTCAAAAGTACCACTGCTTGAATCAACCTGCCCTATGCTAGTCCAGATATTCACCTGTTATGCCTAATGAATGCCTTTTTGTGCAGAGCCCTGGCTATACTGCACAAAAAAAACTAGCCTATATTTTTTAAATCAGGTCTAGCCATTTAAATTGACCTACTAATCTTAGCTTCAACTCCGGCTTCTTCTGATGCTTTAACCATGCCTTAATTACAAAAATACTATTCTTATGGTATTTATCAGCCTTAGAGTATAACATTCAGTAATTTCTAACTGACCAAATAAGATTTTCAATATCCATTTTGACTTTGCCCAGCATGATACGATTTATTGATTAAAGTTATCGGAGAGGTTGATATTCATAAACTTGTACGACATTTTGAAAAAATCAGATAGATTTTAAACAAAATTCGCACACAGCTGTGATATTCACATATCTGGCGGAATAATTGTGTTTGCATGCGAATAAATCATTATATGAGAACCTTGGGTTATTTTTTTTAGCCTATATTCCTGTGCTTGAAATTCCATCTTCAAGGTCACAAAATGTTTTTTTCTAAATGGAAAAGCTATATAGAGCTTTAAAAATATAAAATAAACTTAATTTTATGATGAATTAATCAAAAAAATTTTTGCACAAAAAAAGTTTTTCAAAAAAAAAGAAAAAGAAAAGAACTCCATTAAACCAAAAATGAACAAAAATAGAATCCAATAATCTACCAAGCACGCAACTACCACCAATCATTATCAATAAATAAATAAAACCCAAAATAAATAGAAATTAAAATAAGTCAAACTCAAAACAAGCAGAAATTAATCTGAGTAGGGTTCTAAACCCTATACTTTCTAAAAACCAGAATATAATTTGTGATTCACTGAAAAAATTCTATTAAATGTTTTCAGTTTTATAACTTTAAGAAATCAAAAATTAATTGGGATTTTAAGGAATAAATATCAGCATATATATATAAAACTAACAATGCACATTTTTTCAGTAAATTCATTTGGTTTTTGTTTCAGTAAAGTACAACTTATATTCTGGCTTTTAAAAAGCATAGAATTTGGATACCACCTTGATAGAATACTGTCTCTGCTTTAAATTAAAAAAAAAATTAACTTTTTGGCATTCCTGCTTTCAATAAAAAATTCTAAATATTATCATTTAAATATAATACCTCCCTAACCCTCTCCCTCTCTTGATACCACCTTGATAAAAATGTAAACGTCTCAACGTCGGTCCTGTCTACTCTCTGTAAACGAGGAACACCTATTTGTAACTTTTATCTTGAAAACGGTTCCATATTTTCTTCAAATTTTTTTATGGTCAATTCTGTATACTAAAAAAAATATCTAAAGGACGCCCCCAAAACGCAAATTTAAAATTATTATAAATGATAACTCGTTTGAACAAGATGAAATTGTTGTCCAGTCACCTGAACCATCAATGTTGACAAGACCGGACATGCGACAGCGATAATCAAAACGAGTCCAAGACGAAATTATTTTGTCTTGAGACAAAAAATAAAATCTGTTCTAAATAGCAACTGTAAAAAAAATCCTTAAAACCCTTAAGATATTCGAAAAGTTTATGAATCTGCCACGTTAACTTCAAAAAATGAAAACTATATTAAAAATAACTAAGTTTTAAATGCTAAATGTGTGGTAGCAAGGAATCCATATTTTTTATGATTAATTTTGGATTACAATAAAAAATCCCTATAGAACGACCGAAAAATAACGCAAATTTACTATTATTAAAAATGATATTTCGTTTGCAACACAAAGGCTTAGAACATGGCTGCGAAGCCAGATATAAAGCAAATCTGGAATGTGGTTTTTAATGTGAGAAAAAATTTGCCCATTAAATTTTGTCCGTTAAATTATCCCTTCATATTTGAAGCACCATCAAAGCTTCCCCAGCTATGTTTTAGGCTAGATATCAGTTTTACATTAGTTTTGCAAGCTAATATTGAAGTTAATCAATAAATTAGGCTACATATTAGTTGGCCTCCCCCAGGCAATTCAGCGTGTCCCCAGGTGGCGATAGGGGAACGCCCTGCAGATATGTAGGGTACCTCCACAGGGTGTACCTTGTCCCTGGGGATCCATAGTAGATCCATGTCCCTGGGGCACCCTCACCCGGGGTTATAAATACAGGCGGAGGAGGAAGAAGACCCCTCATATGTACACTCAAAAGGGCCCGCTGGTTTGTCCAAAAGTCCCAGGAGTTACAAACCTTCTCCCAATAATGAGTTAAATTGCATGGTGATGTAGAACACTATCGCGGGAGGATCCTCAATAGGAGGACAACTGCGGCAGGGTGTAAGATCCAGGTCAATGGACAACGGCCTCTGCAAACGGCTGCCTGGACCCTTTCAGGGTACTTGCAAAACTGGGGACCTTGCGGCCAACTCTATTCCTATTTGAGGAGTGGTGTCCCTCGAGGAAATTACAGCCTAGTAAACGACACACCATTCGCACGGGATTCTGACTAATGGATAATTCTTCTGGGCTTGGTATGTTTTGACGGGCGTCTTCGGGCTGAAAAACCTCTTCCTAGCTAATTAATCTATTATGGGCTGCCTCCCCGTAGTAGCATAATATTTGTAGGTATAAATATATATTTAGTCGGATGTAATAGGCATGAGATTGTCTGTGCAGGATTTCGACTCTTGTTGATAGAAGAGCATTGTCAAGTGCTGAAAACCATGTTGTGACCAAGATGGGCCCTGGATTGCACAAAGCCCCCATTCATGGAGGTCCCAAGGACTTCTTGCTGTCCGGTTCTAAGTCGGCTTAAGCACTTCGGTGTAGACTTGAGAAGATATATGATCCCCGTCCTGCACTGGTATCATGGATCATTGCTTTTCCTGAGGCGAAAATAATCTCAATGATTTAAAAAACATGAAAATTGGAACTTGGAATGTTACGACGTTAAAAAATGACTATCGTATCGAAATTTTGACTGACAAATTCAGACAATTCGAACTGGATTTATTAGCATTTTCAGAAACTCATATCCCAGGGGTAGGAAGTATGAAATTAGGCAATATAGAATTTGTTTACTCAGGCAGGAAGGATGGGGTACATAGACAGTGAGTAGGGCTCATGATGAATAAGGAAGCTGCTAAGTCTTGTTTAGGCTGAGAAGATATTAATAATAAGATACTAATTGCTCATTCTATGACTACAAAGTCCAGGGTATCAGTTATAGTAGTGTATGCCCCTGTAGAACCAACAGACGGAGATACTAGTGACTCAGATGAATTTTACTTACAGTTACAGGAGCAAATAGACAGGGTCCCAGGTAGAAATATGATGTTTTTACTGTGAGATTTTAACGCCCAGGTTACAGAAACAGGAATAGATTGTATCCTAGCCTAGTTAAATTTGGTGTAGGAAAAGAAAACAGTAATGGATACAGACATTTGCAATTTTGTAGGTATAACAATCTAGTTATAACCAATACGGTGTCTGGTCATAAAATGGCTCGTAAGTTAACATGGTATTCACGTGATGGTAAGACAGCAAACCTTATTGATTATGTTATTGTAAACCGAAGACGGGCAGGATCAATACAAGATACTAGGGTATATAAGAGTACCGTTATTGGTGTTAAAAGTAAAGATCAGCATCTAGCAGTGTCAAGGGTTAATTTAAAGCTGAAATATCGGAAGGGTACCTACCTCCCAGGAAGCTATGATGTTGGTAGACTCCAGGATAAGAATTTGAGAGACACTTTCCAGGAACAGTTGAATACTAAACTTAAGAGTTTAAAATTTTATAATGTGGAAGATGGTTGGAATAATTTTAGAAAAATAATTTATGAATTTGCTGAAGGTGTCTTAGGGAAGAAAGCTAGAACTGCAGATAAGAACATTAGTGAAAAAGCTTTATGTTTGATAGAAAGGAGAAAGGACTTGTACAAGCATTACCTTAGTGATAAATCATATGAAAACAAAAGGAATGTAAAGAAAGTTTAGAAAGTATTAAAATATGAACTAAGGAGATGTGAAGTGGAGGCCATGGATAAAATTGCCGAGGATCTGGAAGATGCAGCTAGACGGCATAATAGTAAAATATTGTACTGACATGTTAAATAATTGAGAGGGAGTAGTCAATGCGGACTTGGCCATGTTAAAGATAGGAATGGGGCCACATTTAGCTATATGGAAAAAACTAAAGAGAGATGGGCTGAACATTTTGAGAATTTGCTTAACCGAGATAGAGTTGAAGGAACAGATATAGAGGAAAATGAAAAAGTTTGTGATACGTTGGATGTGAAGTTAGATTTATTTTGTGAGGAGGAATTAGCGACAGTACAAAAAGGACTAAAAAAATAATAAGGCTCCAGGTGCCGATAGGGTGGTAAATGAGTTTCTTAAATATGGTGGCTCTGAGGTTAGAAATAAGTTACTGAAGATTATGAATATGATTTTTGAAAAAGGGGAAGTACCTAACGATTTTAGGAAAACCTTTATTAAGCCACTTTATAAGAGAGGTGATAAGAGTGAGTGTGGTAATTATCGAGGGATTAGTCTGGTCTCTGTAGGTAGTAAATTACTTAGTAATATGATACTTTTAGAGACTTAGAGATGACGTAGACAAAGCTTTAAGAAAAGAACAGTGCGGTTTTAGAAAAGGTAAATGTGTCGACCAAATTTTTACTCTTAGGTTAATAATTGAGAAGTGCGTAGGGTTTTTAAATATATGCAGGGCCAAGGCAGAATCAAAGTTGTCATTTTTATTTTCAAATCTCAGGGACTTATCTGTTGAAATCTTGTGTTCATGCAAACGTTCACCAAGTTGTTGATGTGTCCTACCAAAAATGACAAATATAGCAGTGCATAATGCGATGCTGCCCATACTAAAACAATGAAAATCACACACCATAGTTGCATCTTAACGTACTCAAAATGAAAAGCAATTACCATATGAAAATATTTATCATAAGAAACATCTATCCCCCCCTTAAATCTGCAATATTCATTATAAGTTCTTAGTTTTCTTAGCAAAATAATCAGGTGGAAAGAAAAATAATAAATCATAAATTTGCCATATTCATTATACCTTCTTAGTTTTCTTAGCAAATTATCTACTAGAAAGAAAAAAATGACAAATATAGCAGCGCATAATGTGATGCTGCCCATACTAAAACAATGAAAATCACACACCATAGTTCCATCTTAATTATGCAATATACTTAATAGTAGCACTTCTTAGCAATATACAAGTCATAAATTTGCAATATTCAATATGGTATCTTAGTTTTATTAGCAAATAATCTAGTCGAAAGAACAATAATAAATATAGCAGCGCATAATGTACTGCTGCTGCTGTCCATACTAAAGTATAATACTCATAGATTTGCCATATTCATTATACCCTCGTAGTTTTCTTAGCAAATTATCTACTAGAAAGAAAAAATTACAAATATAACAGGGCATAATGTGATGTTGCCCATATTAAAATAATGAAGTAAGTCTCAAGTAAAATTGAACTACTGACTGTTTAACGTTGTTTCAAATTACACTTATTTTTTCCCAGTGTCAATTAAATTCATGCTTCATATGTTTTCTTTTGAAACTATGGACTGTAAGCCAATCAGATTACACACATGTTTACGGTCCAGGATGGAAACATCAGACCATGGCAGTTCTGAGATAATAGACAGCTTGTTTAATTATCATCTCTCATTTTATTATCAAAATATTACATTCTCCGATTTAAGCGGTCATAAGACTTTAGCTCAATCAGGATATTAGAATAATAAAATGTGTATTTCCTTCTAGGAGAAATTTTTTTTAGTGAAAATGTCAATAAATTGTAAACTCACATTATTAGGTCCTTGCAAGGCCATCATATTCATTGGCAATTTGCTCTCACCCTGTACATATGCCGTCGCAGGTCCAATGCAGTTAATTACAGAAGGACGTAAGTGGTTCTCATCTTCAATTCGGGCCTTTTTCTCGAGGGGGGGGAGGGACGCATTCTTCAAAATTATCCTCAAAAAGAAATTAAATTAGTTTCCTTAAAAAAAAACATTTTTACAA
>JAQQPU010003214.1:0-29579 GCA_029168905.1 Artemia sp. Kazakhstan ARC1039 | reverse complement strand
TGATCTAAGTTATTGATTATTGTTTTTTTAGATTATGAGATTTGGAAAAAACAAATTTGGGTTGATAACTAGGGTGATCACTAGGCTGGTCAAAATCTTTTGGTGTATAGTTAAACCTTTATTAGCCTATTTTTCTTCAGTTTCTTGGTAAATGGGGAGCAGTTTATATTATTGACGTACCAATAAGGGGAAACACTATTTGAAGCCTTTTTTATGCTCCTGAATATAATAATTGCTTGGTATAAATTTACAACTATTGTAATGGGTTTGTTTCTCTTAGGCCTACCCTATCTTTCAGTATTCAGTTTGAGATTGCTGCATCACAACCCCATAATTCTTACTCACTTACTCTAATTCTGAAGGCTACCATAATAAAGTGGCTCCTGGTCTGAACAGACCAGGGATGGCCAAATGCCTATCTAGCTTTCCATACTCATTATTTGCTCAAAACACTTAATGGACAAACCAATAATTTATTGTTTGGGTGTTGATTGACAGTTTTGGCAGTATATAATATAAATAGTAATAAAATAAACTGATATAGAACAATATAGCTTACTGCCCTGATCCAGTCCCAGTCACCAAACAACTGCCTTCACTGAGATTCAATTAAAAACTAACTCAATCCTATGAGGTCTTCATTCAATTTCACATTGCATGGCTCCTTTGAGGTTCTCATATAATTTCAATGCTGACAATTCTTCTTTTGGATTTCATGATCTGAACATACTTTGGTACTTATGTATTAGGCTAAACTTACTCTTTTGGAAACCAATCACAAAAAAAACACTCATTCTAAAGACTGCTATATAGTAATGCAATGCAAGGCATGGTTTTCATTGTATTAACAATATTTGAACTGTTGTTTTTTGGGGTTTAGGGGGAGAAAAGGTACCTATCCTAGGTTAGGTTAGATTATGTACCTCCCCCCCCCCTAATGTGCAAATATATAGCCCATATTTGTTTGTAAACTATTATATATTCATCCTATGTTATTTTATTTCATTAGCAATAACCAAACTTGACTTCTTTAGCAGTATTTAAAGAATATGTTTAATACATAAGTACTCATACTTCATTACACTGTGACTAATGATTAGGAGACATGTTAAGAAAACAATTCTTACTTTATGTATAATATGTATAATTATCCTAGTTAACATATTATCCAAGGAGAGAAACTTTATCCTTAAATATTTCCTTCTTTTTCCAACTTGAAGGAAAAATTACAATTTTTGCCATGCTTTCAAGAAAATGTTTATTTGTTCTGTAATTTCTGCTATAAATTTTTGTTAGTTCTTATTATTGACTTACAAATAAAGTGAACATACTACTCAATGCCTTTTTTTATGCTCTTTACAAATATAATAATCATTTTTGTCAGAAATGATTAAGGAGGGGGGGGTGACTTTTAACCCCTCTCCCCCAAACCCCAACACTCTAGCAGAAAAAATGCTTTCCCCTAACCTACATCTAGCAATATTAAGAAGGGATTTTGCCTTAGTTTCCCCTTTTCTTTTAAACAGTCCTTTATTCTATTTTTTTTCTATGGCCGTTATCTCATCCTTTAAAACAATCTTTTTGCAAATTGTAACATTATTAGCCTACTATAATATTTTGTGACTTTTATAAACTAGTGGTAGATTCATAAGTTTAATCTGATTAATATGAAAGTTTTGGAGAGAAACCTACTAGAAACCAATCATTTTATTATTGAAATGTTTACTATTACAAAGTAATTTTATTTCAGCAGTATTGCCTCTGCCAGTCTGGCAATTTATTTGAAAAGCAGACATGTTATTAGATTGATTTTGTTATTCAAGTACAGAATGAGTATTTCCCTGATTTAAGTTATTAATTATTGTTTTTTTTTTAGATTATTAGATATGGAAAAACCAAACTTGAGTTGATGAATAGGATGATCACTTCAGGCTGGTCAAAATCTTTTAGTGTATATTAAAGCTTTATTATTATTTTTCCAGTTTTTTTGGCAAATATAGAGCAGTTTATATTACTGACCTACAAATAAGGGAAACACATTATTTGAAGCTGTTTTTATGCTCCTGAATATAATAATTGATTGGTATAAATTTACAACTGTGACTAATAATGATAAGGAGACATGTTAAGAAAACAATTCTTACTTTATAATATGTATAATGATCCTAGTTAACATATTATCCAAGGAGAGAACCTTTAACCTGAAATATTTCCTCTTTTTTCCTTCTTTTTCCAACTTGAAAGAAAAAATTACAATTTTTGCCATGCTTTCAAGAAAATATTTATATACTTTGAAATTTCTGCTATAAATTTCAGTAAATTTTTGGCAGTTCATATTATTGACTTACAAATAAAGTGAACATACTACTTGATGCCTTTTTTTTATGCTCTTTGCAAATATAATGATCATTTTTGTCAGAAATGATTTTTACCTCCAGCTCTATATAATCCAACTCAGGGTATATATTTTCATATTAGGGGGCGGGGTGGTAGTGGGGGTTAAAGTTTAAAGTTACCTCTCATTTGCATCAGAAATAAACTTTACCCCCCCCCCCCCCTAATGTGCAAATATATACCCTGAATTGGTATTTATTGGGGTAAGTGAAGAATTCATTTCTGACAAAAATGATTGTTATATTGGAAAGAGCATAAAAAACGGCATCAATTAGTATGGTTACTTTGTTTGTAAGTCAATAATATGAACTGCCAAAAATTTACCTAAATTTCTTTTATAGATGGCGGTTGTCCTGGTTGTTGTTAGCTCTGTTTAGAAAAAAAAAGGTTTAATATGGTGCCTATATATTAACAGAGTATATACCCCCACCCCCTAATATGCAAATATATACCCAAAATTGCATTCTCAATCTAAATGTAACCAAATGATATTTATCCCAACCCCTATATATAGCCTATCCAAATCAGGGTATATATTTGGACATCATGGGGGTGGGGGTTACATTCATTTGTGATGTAAATGAAGGTTGTATTTAGATTCAGAATGAAATTTTGGGTATATATTTGCACATTAGAGGGGTGGGGGTATATACTCTGTTAATATATAGGTTCTAAGATATTCATGAATGTCTTAGAACCATATTTAAAAAAAAAAAAAAAAATGGAACTAACAATGATTGGGATGAATGCCATCTATAAAAAAACTTATATCAGAAATATCAAAACATATAAATATTTTCTTGAAAGTATGGCAAAAATTGTATTATTTTCTTTTAAGTTGGAAAAAGAGGAAAGATTTGAGGATAAAGGTTCTCCCCTTGGATAATAGCCTATGTTAACTAGGATCATTATACATATTATAAAGTAAGAATTATTTTGTTAACATGTCTCCTTATCATTGGTCACAGCTGTATATCTATACCAGTTGCTTTACTTGTAAACTCAGTTTTGAGCCCTTTGAGACCCTCAAAGATGATACCTTTTTCTTTGATATTTGGCTATTTAAAAGGGTTAAAAACAACACTTCTTGCTTCATTATATGCAGAGTAATTGTATTTAACACATTGCAACCACAGCTCCATTATACTTACCCTTCCCCCTCCCCCTCATGTGCAAATATAATTTATAGCTTGAATTATATATTTCCCAAGTATTTTCTGCTTCTTAATTTTGGGTAAAATTCTAGATGAGCTACTTTTTGCTATCTTGGAACTGGGCTAGGTCAGGAAAATGAAACTTTCAGAGGTGAATCTGCAGACTAAAGTGTGTTGATAGAAGGTATTTTGAAGTACCTACCTCTGCTCCTTCTACCTCTAGAGGGCACTGACCTTTGATGATCTTTAAAAATATTTGTGTTATAAAAGTGAAAACTTGCAAAATACACCTTCTGCTTACATGATGTAATAAATAATAAATAACAATTTTATTTTCAAATGCCATAAAACAGTCATGCCAATCAGCAGCGGTTCTTGTCATAATAAGACACTAAAGATATAGAACATATGAAAATCACAGCCATAGCCAGTGTCATGCAAAATTATTCATTGATTTTAAATATCACAAATTCAAACTAAAGAGAGTCAAACAAATAAAAAGAATAAAAGAATAAGGAACTAAAGAAAAAAAAAATACAATAATTGACAAGTGGGTGCAGAATTAAAAAACTTGACAAGCAAGGGAACAAAACTACTTGCATACTGCATATGCCATGCTGGTACCAGCTGAATTTTTGGAACCAGTTGGGGTACATGTTGCAGTAGCCTTTGGTGCAAATGCTCAGGGGGGAGGATTTCATGAAGCTGCACATTTTCCAAAATACTTTTACCAAATTCAAAACATAAGTTGTCACAGAGTGTCAAAAGAGTATTAAGTGAAAATTGTCTTAAAAGGGAGCTATAAGGGACCTTAGGAGATGTTGACACTACCAGAAGAGCTCAGTACTGGATCCTTTCCAGGCAGTTCTTCTGGTATGAAGTCAGGACGAAATGCCAAAGGGGACAAGCATATTCTACCAGCAGCAGTCTAACAAATGTAAGAAAAATATGCAATAGGTTGGGGGTTAGGACACCATGACAAGCAAGGAGTTTTAAGGAAAGGATATCCATGTTTGCCTGTTTGATCATCTCCTGTGTCTGTTTTTCCCACTTCATGTCATGTGTGAGATAAACTCCCAAGAGTTTGATATCCATGATGCCTGAAACATTCTATAAAACAAGGGATGAACTGTCCCTCAGAAAAGTAAAAGTTAATATGAGCAATTTTTCACAATTGATAATCATTTTGCCCTCCTCAGCTTGGCATGATAAACTTGCCATTATTCTATCTGCCTCACTTGAAACACTCTTTTCACCTAGCTCTACTACAGATAGATCATCAACAAACTTAAAGCAATTTGACTCATTATTTACCATCACTTAAAAAAAGTAGAGGGCCTAAAATTGTTCCCTGGGGAACTTCACAGTAATTTGGCTGGGGATCTATACATCAACATTAAAATTTGTCAATAGGTTGCAGATAATGGTTCTATGGCAAATCAGGTCAAATGCTTTCTTTAGGTCAATTGCAATGAGGTTGACCCAGTGTTCAGGTTCATCTAGATGCTTTAAAAATCTTATCAAGCAAACTAACTATGTAATGGCTTATCAAACACTTGGGAATATTACCAAGTTGTTGAGGGTCAATTTTATGCAGAATAAAAGTTTTCAGCCACCCAGCAATGAAACTTTCATAAATCTTGCAAAAAATTAATGTCATCATGATAGGCCACACACCAGTAAGAAAATCCTTAATGAGTTCAACAGGAATATTGAGTAGTGTAATACTGTTCCTCTTCAGTTTCATCAATTTGAGGCAAATTTTGGATTCTGTAATGATTGGGAAATCTCTAAGGTCTGGAGATGGAAGCAGAAAATCTTCCAAGTTTAGTGGTGGAAGTGACTGAACAGTTGCTGCCAGGTGAGTGTTTAGGCAATCTGCAGTTTCTTTGTCTTGCTCATCATAGCCAAAATCCAGTCCAGTCTGTGTTTTACCTGTCATTTGCTTTATCCTTTTGTACCACCATCTGGGCTTAGAATCGAACAAATGAGATGCTTCCTTTTGGTAGTATATTGCTGCTGCCTGGTAGGTTATTCCTCTGATTTTATTCTTCAGGGTAATAGTTTCTTTATGTTTTTGTTTCTGAAAAAATTATCTCATTTTCCTGCTTAGTGCTTTGATTTCATTTGTAACATATGGGTTTTGCCTATGAACCTCTGTTACTGCAAATATTGAGGCTCCAATTACTTGAGCTAAGTTCTCCAGCTCAATAATCTTATCCATATTTAAACTCTCTGCATTATTATACAAAAAACTATTCTTTTACCTTAGTTTTCACCTTAGTTCTTGGGCAGACAGTTTCCTGGTATTCTAACAATTCTGCAAGATCAGTTTCTTCTACTGGCCAAAACTTGTTACTAAGTGGGACAGCATGGCTTATAGTCAAAACACAGGAGGCTGATATTTTAGGAAGGGTAGATCTAGGGATTGGGGGAGGGCTGGTGGGGAGGAAGGAAGGGGGAGAGCTCCAAGGGGAACTGGAGAGTTATGCTGAGCCCATCTGACCCACAGTGACTGCAAAGAAGGGATCCAGTACTACAGTATCTATATTGAAAAAAGGTTGTTGTGGGTGCAATTGGGGGGAGAGGAACTTAAAAGGCAGGTTTCTTTTGCTCAGCTGTTGGCCCCCTGGTCTTCTCAAGTTTTTTAAAACAAGCTTGGGGCCAGGATTATTGCTTGAAGTATTGTTCCCATAAACAATCTGGCTATGGCTTGGCATACTATAATTGAATACTGGATCAAAATATAATTGAATACTGATGTACAAGAAAAGTGTTTTCAGCTTCATAACTTTACTCAAACTTAATTTATAAGATTGTAATCATACTCAAATACAGTTCCTAAATATAGAAAAAACATTGGTATGGCTTAAAAGTGTATTTAAATAAAAGGAATGATATTTTTAAAACTAAAACCAGACAAAAAAGACTGAAAACTGAAAATTAAGGTATATGTTGTTTTTGTCCACTTCAACCTGTCAATTAGGCAAATTTCTAAGACTCAAAAATCAGAAAAGGGTTAACATAGTAGCTTGGCAATACCTTCCCAGAGTATGTTTTTGGACCTGGATTAATTACTGAAAGTTTCATTTTCATAATCGAGCATATTCCAAGATAGCAAAAGTAGCTTGTCTAGAATTTTACTCACTTTTGTCACAGTCAATTCAGTTTATGGGTAAACCAGTTTAAACAAGAGTCATGGTAACAGCAGTATTTATATTCCATCTAAAATAAGAGGAAAAGAAACCGTCATTGAGGGTCTGTAAAGGGCTTAAAATTGAATTTCCAAGTAAAGTGATTGCTATATTTGAAAAGAACATAAAAAAAGGCATTTAGTGGTATATTCATCTTATTTGCAGGTCAGTAATATAAACTCCCCCAATTCTACCAGTTGTTTTTTTATTCCACTATATAAGCTTTTTATTTACTGGTTAGGTTGATGATAGTCACAGTGGTTCTATATTGGTTAGCCTATGTAGTTATGGCATACTCTAAGTTGTCAAAAGTAGGCATTATTGCTGCATCTCCACTCTGGAAGGAAACACTATTTCAGCAAGTTGAGAAAGTACTTTAAAGCATTATATAATACTTTCTGATATCCTCCCTTAAAGTAAATCAATTAACATAACCCCCTAGTTGCCAAATATATAAGAATACTCTAAATTGTATTCAGTCAAGTAACATTTTTGTATATTTAATGCCATTATCCTGCTTGTTTACAGGGAAATAAAAGAGAGTGGTATATACTGGGACATAGACTCATAGTAAATAGTGGTTCAGGCCACCTATCTAGAATCTAGCATCCTCTAACAAAAATCTGTATATGCAATGTACCATAGCTAGTTTGATGTTCAACCATCCAGACAAAGTACTTTTGTATTTTACAATTTTTGTTTTTGAGTAAACCTACCTCAAACTATAGAAAATTGCCCCTAAAATATATCTTGCCTTTAATTATATTTTTGTTCAGTAAAGTTTAGGGTTTTGACACCAAACTTAAGCCAAATTATCTAATCATGTTATGTGGCCATCTTGTGGCAAAATTTCGAGATGAAAAAAATAAAGCTGGATTTTTTAGATGGGTATCATCTGGTATATTGCAGTACAGGAAGAAATGGTACACCCCAGGACATATACCAGATGACACCTTTCTACAAAACCAATGACCATACAAGTGATGTTTATGCTTCTTCTGGTAATAAATGAATAGTTTGTATCATAACCCAACATGTACCAGCCCTTTCCCCTGTATTTACAACCCCCTGGTATTTAGCAGGGTAACTGGTACATGCAGTGACTTTCTCCTTTTATCTTCAGTTGAAAATATGAAAAAATTCATATTTTATTCTTCTGATAATAGGCTTTCATTAGATCTATAAACCAGTTCTGTAGTCAACCATCTGATATGATTCTTTGTGTAAAAAAAAAAACAAAAAAACAAACACATCTCGTTATATATCGCACTCCCCTAATTATCTTGATAGGGGAGCTTATATTTGGAAAGAGTAAAGTTGAGTGAGACTTGCAAAAAAGAATCAAAGGCCTTAAATGTACTGTGAGAAAATTAAAGTCAAACTACTATATCTACCTTTTCCTTATTTAATGAAGCTTAGGAGATTGTGTGGTATAAGCCTAGAATCAGGGCTGTTGAGAAGGTAAGCTAAGATGTTCAGAAAACAATTCTTGATTCACAATATACAGAATAATTGTCGTTAACAATACATTTTGACTACAATTCTACTATACTTTACCCTCACACCCCCCTCCCTAATTAAAAAAAAAATATATAGCCAAAATTATAAATTTCACATGCATTTTGCCCTGTGTCAATCTTGTTTGAACCAAACAACAAAAGTACAAAGAACAGTAGGGAAATCATTGCTATTTTCTTGTTTGAACCTTTGTACCCATAAATTGAATCAACAGTGAAAAAATCAAGAAGCAGAAAAATGTATGGAAAATATACAGTTTGGGAAAATATATAATGTGTGAAAAATATACAATTGCATTGTTGACAGGTTTAAGACTTTGACAATAACGTTTTCCTTAATATTAGATTTTCAGTCTTGTTTTCACTTGCCAGGACAAAGTTCTTCTAGCTGAATGGTTATCATGCTAGGCTTTTAATCCTTTGTAATACATGATAGAGCTTCATTTCCTGGTGCTGCCAATTATTTGGTTTGAAATAAGGGCTGGTGGTGCAATTCTGTAAGCTTAGCTGGGTTCGACCTAGTTCCAAATGGGTACCTAGGGAAATTCAAGGAAGTTAAATAGGTGGGGGTTTGAAAGCACAAGATGGCTGGCCCCTGAACCCCTATTTCACCACCGGGCTGAAGGGTCAAGATATAGAGATCAGCACTGCCAGTAGGAACTACAGAGTCCTATTTTGCATCAAGATTTTAATGCTTTTTTCCTAAATTTAAAAAATAGATTTACAAAATTTAACACATTACAACCTAAGCTCAAATTAAGCAAATCTATTAGGTCAAAATATTTTCCTTTTGTCTCATCTGAGCAGTAGATCTATTAGCACTAGATTGTCAAATGTCAACCCTTTAGAGGGGGAATAGGTTGAGGTGGGTATTCCAAAATACCTTATCATGGCATCATAAGGGCCCTGATCCATTTTTGACAGTGAATTAAGCAGAAATAATTTAATATGAAATAAAATATGTATAACACACATAAAAAATACAAAAAGATGACAGCTGGTGGGCAAACACAAACTTAATTTACAACAAAAGTTTTATTCACCTAACTCAACAACTTTCATAGATGGACAAAAGTTTCTCATCCAGAGTTCTAGTGTACTTTTTAATATTCTATGTCATAAAAGTAATACTTTTGGAATGTATATTTTCAAGGGATAAATATGGCAAAATAGGATAATTGATTCTTCCAAAAAGATGCTCTTAAAGGTAAGTCAACAACTAAAAATTTGAAATGATGAATAATAAACAGATTAATGCCTATGATATCTATTTCATGATTCATACACTTTTTTCCAATTTCTATATGTTAACAAGATGTTGAGATTAGCCTACATTTTGCTCAACCATATTCCTTTTTTTAGACAAAAGGTTTTTCCTTATTTTTTTAAAGACATATATGGTTGTATACATTTCCACTTAATCAATTTAAAGATATATAATCCTCTCTCCCTCTCCCATCCTCTCTCCATCCTCTCTCCCAGCACAAAATCATGGCATTGGTGTTTGGGAATAAGCATGAGGTTTTTTTTTTCAACTTCATGCAATGGAGGAACCACTATCAATGCAGAAGCATACTGCCTAACCCTCAGAAAGCTCTGCAGAGGGATTAAAAAAAAAAAAATAACAATGATGATGACAACATAAAAACGGAAGTGAATTCCTGGTTAGTAGAACAGGCAGCAACTTTTTATACGGAGGTTACTTTAAAACTAGTTATGAGGCATGATAAGTCGTACAACAAACTTGGCAACTGCAGTGTTATATAGAGTAAAGTAAGTACTTTTTGAAAATAAATTTACCTTTTTTAAATAATTATTTGTTGTGTACTTATGATCAAACAGACTTTAATTAAAAAACATGCCTTGTATTTTCGTCTTTGGTGTCCTTGGTACTTTAACAATTTACTGAATAAAAAGGGAGCTTGTGCAGTACAGCCAAGAGTATTAAGACAAAACTTTCAGGGAATGTTGAAGGGGTCCTGGTTGTCAAAAAGGGTGTCTGCAATATCTCAGGAGTGGGTAAGTGCATTAAGTTAAATATATCAAGGGAAGCCAAGGGGAATGTTGAGCTAAATTAAAGTACACTGTGTGCATCCAGGTTGCCAAAAGGGAGTATCTGCTATATCTGAGAAACAGCTTAAAGTATTAAGTTGAAACTTTGAGGAAATGCTATAGAGGACTTTGAAGTGAATCAAAAGACATTATGTGTATCTAGGTTTTCAAAAGGGTATCTGTAATATCTCAGGAATGGCTATATATTAAGTTGAAGCTATCCAGGAATGCCTAGGGGGGTTTTGAACTAAATACAAAGACACTATGGGCATCCAGACTGTTTAAAGGGCATACCTGCCGTATCTCTTGAATGGCTTAGGGTATCAAATTGAAACTTTTAGGGAATCTTTCAGTGGTGCTGGTTCTTGAAAATATAGGGGGGGGGGGAAGGGAGAGCAAGGATTTCTTCCATTTTTTTAATGAAGATAAAAAAAAACAGAACAAAATTGAGCAAATATACCTGATCAGGGGGTAACAATAGATCATAATTCTCTTAATTAGCAGCTACCACAGCAACCACAATTTTCCAGGTTGCAGCTACCACTGCAACAGCAATTAAAACTATTTCAAAAAATTACTTTTTGTTAATTACAAGAGGCACTATATGTAGCAATTTCCTTTAAAATGAGCTGTTAAACAGCTCTCTTTGATGTTTCAGTGCCCTGCTAGCTGCATAGAAAGAGAAACAGAAAAAAAAAAGATGTTTTCAGTGCAGAATATTGTGGTTGCAGCCACTCTCCTTGTTTTTCAAGCCAATGAATTTGTCTTGCTGTAGGGCCTGTAATTTTCCATAATAGGGTTTTCAGACAAGGCATTTCTAATGGTTACTTTATGTTTTCGATCTGACACCAGTTTTAGGAGTACATTGCTATTTATGATAGCTATATGATAGCCGTGAAAAAACAAAGCAGAGGAGTGACAAATATGAACAACCAGATAGCCAGTCTTGCTGCTTTAATATAGCACATAGCTAAAATAGAAAATAGCTATGAAATAGAAACAAGAACATATTTTTCAAAGTCTAAGATGGGCAATAGCCCCCCCCCCCCCAGTATTCTCCCTAATTGGCCTGCCTGGAATCTTTAACTAAATCAAAAGGCACTATATGCTACCTGATTATCAACAGGACATACCTGTAATATTTCTTGAATGGCTAAGGGCATTAGGCTGAAAAAGTCAGAGAATGTCTAACTAAGTGAAAAGACACTATATGCCTCCAAGTTCGAAAGGCTGTATTTGCAATATCGCAGGAATAGCTAAGGCTTTTAAGTTCAAATTTTCAGGGAGTGTCAAACAAAATAAAAAAAAAACTAATTGCAGCCAGGTTGAAAAAGGGCCTATCTACATTACATCAAATACAACTAAGGCTGTTAAGTTGAAACCTTTAGGGAATGTTGAAAAAGATCAAACAGTTTTTGGTAACAAACTGTAAGTAAGAATTGACTTTGTCCAATAGTAACCAAAATTGAAAAAAAGGGATTTTTATAACAAATAATACTTCAAAAGCATTGGCTTTTTATGTTGATTCCAAATAAGTAAAATTCATTAGGTTTAATGCTACAGCTTTAGAAAATTTGCCTAACTTTTGGAAAAGGGAGGAAATACTGCCAAAGCAATACTGCAAAGTCAAGCGATATAAATGAAAATTACAACATCAGATTCAGCATATCCAAGAACACCAGTGTTCTAGGAGTCCTAATACAAGTGTCCTAACACTAATGTTCTTGGATATGCAACATTTTGGTCAGATAAAGTGATCAAAAATATTAGAGTGCAATTAGCCTCCTTTTCCACACAGAGACATCTAATCGAAAGTTTAAGATAACCAATTAGTTCAGCATGGTTGAAAGATCAAATAACTATGCCTCTGGGTATGACATGATCCCCCACAGCCCTGGGAAAGGGCTGTAAGTTATGCAATTTGCCCATTGTTTACAGATAGCAGTTATTATTGGGAAATAACTGGATTTTTTTTCGGGGGGGGGGGGAGGATTATCTGTAGCATGTTATTTTCATGGGGTAAATTTTCTGTATAATCAGGATTATCAGGATTTGGTAGGGACATTAAAAGATGATTTCTAGGGGAGGAAGATTTATTCAAACTTGCTTTTTGTAGGGCAGCAAGAAAAGAAGAAAATATTTGCTTAAAGACTGGCCAGGGGTGTCAATTCGCAATTGTTTAAGGGGTGGTGTCAGAGGTTTTTGATTTTTAAGATGCTAAAAAACTTATCTTTCAAAAAGTAGCTGAAGGGCAATTTTTTTTTTTTTTGCTTTACAAAAGCACCAAAAAGGCATCATCCAAAATCTTGGAGGGGGGGCAAAAAGGATCCCTATAATAAAGACCTTCTCCTCTCTCAATTCGTGACCGTGCTTTGGTCTTCGGAGTATTAAAATGGATTTTCTTCTGTGGGTATTTACTGCTAGACTTGGACTAAAAAAACTCTGGAAATATTAGCATCTTGACTGACTAATTTTAGGACTATGCAAAAATGCAAAAGTATGAATTTGTTAGTAATCAAAACTAATTAGGCAATTCTTATAAACATACGGTGCATTGCTAGTCTCTTGGGTGTTTTTGTGTGACAGTATCTACTAGACATTTACGAATTTGCATAAGTTCGCTGACATAACAATAATAAATGACATATATATTTAGTCAGAATGGACACAGAACCAGCAAGAGAACTAGCAAGAAGCCATCTATTGTCCCTTCTGAAAAGTATCATTCCTGAAAAGCAGAAGGAAGGGATCCAAAATATAAAGAAGGACTTGGTTATTCATAGTAGCCTCATGAAAACGTTGGATCAAGTTGCTGGTACTCAAAGGATAAAGTAAGTATATAATAATTTCTGTTAATTATCAGTTATTTATTTTGCATGTTTCTGTTCAAATCACTTTTATAATATTTTAGCACGTGATAAGAAAAAGGTGATGAACTTTTTCACTTGCTCACTAGTTACAATATGAAATATTTACTAGAAATTTACTGGAAATTAATGACAGCTAGTCCTTAAGTCTTAATTCCAATTTTAAGTTGGAGTGACAAATTTTAGTCAGAAAATATAAATACTGACTTTGATTCTGTTCAGCTAGTTAGAAAAACATTCGTTTTTTTTTTGGAACTTTTTTTTTTTGTCTTAGTTGCAATTTCTAATCCAATTTCAGTGCATGTAAAAGGATATGTAATCACGTGCGGTTCACTTTTGGGAAAATTTTATGGCAGCAGGGATCTCTTGGTCGCATGCCAGAGGGATCCCTTTGTCTCACCTAAAGGGCCCTCTGCACATAAGCTCTGCTCTAAGAATAGCCTACTCCTTTTTTCATGTTTTTCAGTCCTTCTCCCTGTAAGGGCTGGAGTCAATAGGGGCATATCAATATGTACCTATGGCTAAGCTTTGACAAGTAAAGTTTGGACATTGAAAATTATTCCAACCCATAATAATAATAATAATAATAATATATTGCGAAAACAGGCTTGCGCCTCTATCTGCAAAAATTTAAATAATCAAATGCTTTATCACTATAATGTTTGTCAATTTTGTTCTTAAATGCATTGAATGAATCTGAGTTAACAGTGTCTGATGGTAGTGCATTCCACTCGGAGACAATGCGGTTGCTGAATGCCCATCTCCCAACATCTCTTCTGAAACGTTCTTCAGTTAGCTTAAACTCGTGACCTCTCAGGTTATTATTCTTGAATGTTATTATCTCTTCTGGAGGGATGTTGTCGTAGTATCTGTTGCATATTTTGTATACTTCAATAAGATCTCCTCTCAAAAATCGGTATGAGAGGCTTGGGAGCGACAGTTTTTTCAAACGGTCTTGGTATGATAAGTCTCTAAGTGATGGAACAAATTTAGTAGCCCTCCTTTGGATTTTTTCTATTGCATTGCTGTCTTTTTGAAAAAATGGTCTGGTTGTTGTATGACCGTATTCGATCATTGGTCTCACTAACGATTTGAAGAGTATAGAAAACAGTGTTGAGTCAGTAAGAGAGAAATTTCTTCGAATAATTCCCAAGACTTGTGATGACTTAGAGATGATTGACTCGTAGTGCTTGGTGAAAGTCATATCACTGTCTATTGTCACTCCCAGGTCTCCCCATGTCAAGCCATGATAAGATGGTTATCAAATTGCAAGTGGAAATATGACTCTTCAACCTCGCACCCAAATACAAATATGTTTAATGGGAAAAGACGGAGTGTGCAAATACATTAAAGAGTGTACCCGTTGTCAACCTATTTTGAAAGGTGATTTAAAAATTTACTTTTCTCAATCCTACTACAAATAACTGAAAATATAATTACCCGTAAAAAAAAAATTCGCATTGTTCGACAAAATGTACTTTCCTAGCTTATAATTCAAATTTTTTTTAATTTTAAAGGCAAATAAAACAGTGGTTGTTCTTGATCAATTCCTCCCTTGGAGACTTAGTGAAAGGTCTTTTATTATTCTATCAATAATAGTGCAGATATGATGAATAATCAAACTGCGCACACCGGCTCTATCCAAGCTTTTATATTGTTTACTTAAGTAATAATGAAGACCTCACTGTTGCGTTCGATTAAACAAAACTTAGTCAACTAACAAGTCTATTTTTTTCGCTTTTAGCGTTTTATTTGCAAAAAAGTGAACCAAGAAAGTTTACTAGGCTTTTACAAATAGATCGGAATGTTTGGCGGAAATCTAGAAGTTGCTATAGTGTAAGCCATACAAGAAATTAGGGACAGACCATCAGGTTCAGGAAGGTGAGGCCTGTAACAGACAAAACAATCAAGAAGGCTGAAACCAACCCTTTAGTGAAAATTTACACCTTTTGTTTTCTTTTATAAGCAGAGGATTCCAGAATTAAAAATGCGGCCACTATGTAAGTGCTTTTAATAAACAACTGCATTATTCGATCTGGGGAACCCTAAATGAATCATCATATTTTGCAAGAACCAAGACTTTTACCATAAGGGCAAGTATGAGCTTTGGAGTTAAAATTCTTTGCCAGAAATTTTTTGCAGATATCAAACAAAGAAAGAATTCTTAATAGTAATTTCGTAGTCAACTTTTTAGTTAACTGAGATTTTTTGTCGTAAAAAAAAACCCTTTAAAATTAACTAAGAATTACAAAAAAACGGCAAAATCTACTTATTAGTTAACTGATAAAGTAAAACGAACGAGTTTCTACTATGATAAACAACAAGTTCTGATGTGGAATGAGGTATTTTCTTATGACAGTGATTAAAATGAAGGTGAAGTGTATATTTTGGTTCTGTAACCAATAGTCAGTAAACAAAAACAAAAGACTAAAAACAAGGTGTTGATAGAAACAACCCTTCATGAAATGAAAGACAGACTAAAAACCAAGTTATATATCCTTAACTTTCAGTAAAGGGCTCATTCCTATAAGTATAGAAAACTTTTAAGGCTGGAAACTGGCAATAGTGTTGAAATGAAACATCACAGACGTCACCTTGCGTTGGGTTACTCTGTTCCTTTTTTTTCAATCTACCCTAGACTGTGGCGTATTTGTCGTTAGATATACTTTAAAATGTAGGGTAGGGCAAAGAAAAACAAAATCCACTAACAGCAGCCCTACTAGGTCTACTTAAAGTGTCAAGAGTTCCCAAGCTAACTAAGCCTATCGTGTCGTGAATTAATTTTAACTCAAAATATTTCTTGATTGCAAAAAATCTTGATTAATTATTTCTTTCAGATGGATTTTTGCTTCAATTCTATAAAGAGTTGACTCTTTCTCACAACTCTTTTTTTCAAAAAAAAAAAAAAATTTAGCGTAAAGAGCGAGGCGTTGAGGAGGGGACAGCCCCTTTCATATACGGAATAATTTCTGTTTGTTTTAAGTTTTAATGTTGTTCCTTACTTTCGGTCAAAAAAACTTGTTTTTTTTTTTTAATTTAATTTTTAAAAGAGATCCGACACATCCAAATAGCACCACTGCTTGAAAACTTAAGTGGTAGTAAGACCCGTTTCATCAGTGAAGAATCACAATGATTGTTTGGTCCTGTCTTTGCCAATTGAAACAGTGGAAAAAAAAAGAAAGGGATAGCTAAATGTTGTTTTGAATTAAGAGACTTCCACTGAGCTCGTGTTGGAGTAATGAGACTTACTGTAATAATTATAAGTTAGAGAGTCTGCAATTTATCTGAAACTCATGTTCCTACACCAAAAATTACGGTTTATAGCAAGGAAAGTATCGAAAATTGTTTATGTATTTCCACTCTTTAAAAATAAAATGATAAGAAATCCAGAATTAACATGTTCCCCAAAATACTGGTCGAATAGCCTCCTCCACCAAAAAAAGGAATCTACTTTCATTTGATATATGTTATGTTTCAGTTTATCACAATCAAATAATCTGATTAGTTTTTTCTAGAAATATAAAACGAACGTTAAAAAAGGTGAATCAAGGTCAGAATCTGTTAAATGACGACCTTTATTCTTGATTTCTTGGCATAGGAAGACTAGCATGGGATTGTAGCCTCAACTTTTTGTCTTTTTCTTTAGTTTTATCTGTTGTTTTGATTAGGAATTTAATTTGTTTTTCTAATGAATGACTGAAGTAGACCTTATGGCAATGCTTCTTCTTCTTCTAGGGAATGTGGCTTCGATCGTCTTTTTAAGCTAGAACCAGTCCATCCCACAACAAATAACACATTGGTCTACATAATACCAGCTGTTTATGAATACGCAAAGACTATCGTAGATCACGTGAAATCCATCGTTTCTCATGTAAAACAAACTAGTTTTACTTATATTAAAAAAATTCACGTAATTCTTGTACCAAGAAAGCTGTTTCTTATAGAGAAACTTTTTGAAGAAGAAGGAATTGCTGGCAACACTGAGCTGCATGATTTGAACTTGAATTTTGTGCCCTGGGATGTTGATTTAATGTCATTGGAAATGCCTTATTTTTATTCAAAAACGTTTATTGATATGGACCAGTCATATTTACTTCCTATAGCTGTTTCTTTGTCAAATTTGCAAAGTGTTTATGGAGTCTTTCCTGAGCCCATGGCTTTTGGAAGATTGTCATGTATAGTTTCGTCAATGATGAAGTCTCAAAATCAAAATGGGGGTGAATTTATGCAGAAGAAATTTGAGCAAGTTTTCTTATTTGATAGAGATATTGATTATCCTAGTGTTTTGCTAACTCAGATGACATATGAAGGGCTGGTTGATGAGCTACTTGAAATTAATTGTGGCTACCTGGTGACAAGCGATGGTGGGAAAATACAAAATTATGCACTGAATAGTGTAAAGGACGAAGTTTTTTCTACGGTAAGTTTATGAGTAATAAATACCATAAAAGGGGAACAAGTTAATTTCTTAAACCACATTGGCCTGCCATTATATAAAGAAGAAACGATCAAAAATGAGTTTTTTTAACGCCAGAAAGAAAATACTGAAAAAAAGACACCCGCCTCTCTTCTTAAGCGCGAACAAAAATATATTCGAGGTAATGCAAGGAAACCAAGAAAATGCAAGGAAACCTTTCTTAAAATATTTAAGGAAGGTTTCGAAATATTCGTGTCGTTTTTTTTCAGTATTTTTGTTTGGCCTTAAAAAAAATTTTTGATCGGTTCTTCTTTATATTAGGGGAACAAGTTTAAAATAATTAACAGTTGAAGAATATCTAAAAGCGTCAATTATTGCTATTATTTACGGTTTATTGGTTAGAATTAGATGAAGCAGTTCTTGCCTGCTTTTCTCGGGAGAACTTGAGGGTGTTAAACAGGGAATGGGTATGCATGAAAGGGTTGGACAGTTAGAATTTGAGTGTACGCGATGATAGGACATTTAGATATACTCGTATAGTGAAGGGGTTAACGTAAATAACGATTCAAGAATGTGCATAAGGTCCAATTACCGGTATAAGTGAATATTATACAGGCTATGAAATATTTACAAAGTGTAGCCAAGAAACATTCTTCTCTGTTTTTGTGATGATAATGAAAGGTTGTTAAGGGGGAATAATGTTCCAGTGATTTTCCACAATTCGCTCGGTTGGCTTCCTCTTCTGCATCTTCTTCTTCTTCCTCCTCTTCTAACCAAAGCTTTTTATGCTGGATCAGGATAGTATCTGCAGATAGAATAAATAGATTTTGAATAAACACCAGCTCAGATATATCACACGCTGTTTTGAGAAAGAACCTTAAAGGCGAGTAAGAGGGAACAGGTGATTGCTTTGGCCATATCCAGTATCTTGATTGTGTAATTCCCTTTATTCCTATCCAGGTTTTTTTTTCTAAGCTTACGTCATAGATAACGTGATACCTTTTGTTTTGAGATACCTGATAGGTTTTTGTTACCAAAAATTGTTTGTTGATGCCCAAAATATTCAATTTATGATTTAATTTAAGTAAAAATTTACATAAAAGACGTGAAAAAAACTAGTGAGAAGTGAAGCGAAAGCAGGAATAAGACTTGATGTTAAGTAGACTGAGAATGCACGGTATAAGGTGATTTTCAACCGGCATTGTTTCTAGTTGGGTGTATTTCTTTTTAATTGTATTAAAGGCGTGTTTTTAAGGTCGATTTTAAGGTCGTGTTTTTAAGTTTGTGATACCTTGGATGTGAAGGAAGATTTGTTTTGTGAGGAGGAATTAGCAACAGTACTAAAAGGATTAAAGAATAATAAGGCTCCAGGTGCTGATAGGGTAGTAAATGAGTTTCTTAAATATGGTGGCTCTGAGGTTAGAAATAAGTTATTGAAGATTATGAATATGATATTTGAAAAAGGGGAAGTACCTAACGATTTTAGGAAAACCTTAATTAAGCCACTTTATAAGAAAGGTGATAAAAGTGAGTGTGGTAATTATCGAGGCATTAGTCTGGTCTCTGTAGGTAGCAAATTGCTTAGTAATATGATACTTTTTAGACTGAGAGATGCCGTAGACAAAGTTTTAAGAGAAGAGCAGTGCGGTTTTAGAAAAGGTAGAGGATGTGTTGACCAAATTTTCACTCTTAGGTTAATAATTGAGAAGTGCCTAAGTTTTCAAACACCTTTGGTCCTCAGTTTTATAGATTATGAGCAAGCGTTCGATTCTGTTGATAGAGGAGCTTTAGTAAAGGTTTTATCCTTGTATGGTATACCAGACAAATACATTAAAGTGATTAGTGCTATGTACGAGAATAACACTGCTGCGGTTAAGGTAGGAAATGAGGTTAGCAGCTGGTTTTGTATTAAATCAGGAGTTAAGCAGGGTTGTGTTCTATCCCCCTTTATATGGATTATTTTGATGGACTTTGTTTTAAGGAGCACAGGAAAGGCAATGGGAGACCACGGAATCAAATGGGGAGGAAAAAGTCTCCTGGACTTGGATTATGCTGATGATTTAAGCATCCTAGATGAAAGTGTGAGCAAAATGAATGAAGTTTTAGAGGTTTTGCGAGTTCAGGGTGCTAGTATTGGTTTGAAAATTAATGTTAGGAAGACTAAGTCACTAAGGCTAGGAATAAGTGAAGATGAAAAGGTGACGTTGGGTAATGAAAAGATTGATCAGGTGGGCAGTTTCACTTACCTTGGTAGTATTATTAGTAAAGATGGTGGGAGCAGTGAAGATGTTAAAAATAGAATAGCCAAGGCTCAGGGTGTTTTTTCACAGTTAAAAAAAAGTCTGGAAGAATAGGAAGATAAGTCTGCAAACCAAGATTAGAATCTTAGAAGCTACAGTGATGACAGTGGTCAAATATGGCTATGAAGCATGGACGCTCCGAAAAGCGGATGAAGATTTGCTAGATGTTTTCCAGAGAAATTGCTTAAGGATTGTTCTGGGTACCCGGCTGACTGACCGTATTTCAAACAATAGGCTATACGAAAAATGTGGTTCAATACCGCTTTCTAGGTCTATAATGAAAGAAAGGTTGAGGTGGTTAGGGCATGTTGTGCGGATGAAGGATGACAGATTGCCGAAGATTGTTCTTTTCGGCCAACCATCTAGGGCTAAACGGAAAGCAGGTCGTCCCCGTCTGGGGTGGGAGGACGTCATAAAGAAAGATTTAAAGGAAATGGGAACTTCGTGGGCGGGTGTAAAAAGGGAGGCTTTGAATAGATTGGGGTGGAGGAGGAGCGTGCGTAGCTGTGTTGGCCTCAGGCGACTTGGTGCTGCGATGAGTTGTTAGTAGTTAGTAGTAGTAGTTTAAGGTCGATTATTGTTTATACAACACAATTTTCCCCTTACATACTCATAATTAGTAGAATAGGCTAACTTATCTACATTATAATAATAAAAATAGGTGAAGTTTCGCTGTCACCAATTCTCAATAATAAATATTTGGCTTCGGAATACCCTCTAACACTAAACTGAGTTACATGAAAGTGTGAAGTTTTGAGGAAAATTGAAGAACTCTACTTTTAGAAAGTAATAAAATTTATTTTCTTTTTGTCTTCTCCAAGTTGCCATCTAAGCTTTATAGAGCTAAAATAGATGGACTACGACTCTTTGCTCTAGAATATTGGATTGGGAAATTCTCATATAAAATAGTCTCATCTGAAGCCTTGGCTCATACAGAGACTTGATGGGCTTACGACAAGTACGACTGTAGGATGTAGTCCAATTGCTTTTATTCAAGAAGGGTTAGTTTGTTATTAAAGGTCCCAGTTCTTTTCTGAATAGCCTCCTAAAATAACCATAGATTTAATGGACATACATGTTTGATGGATTGGGACTTGTACCAGGAAAACTACCCAGGTCAGGGTTGCCAACACGGTCAGCTCCTAAAGGACTATAGTTGTCTAAATTTGCGTGCTAAAAACTTATTTTCGGTTCCACAGTAAAAAGTGACTGTAATAGTGCTCAAATAGCCTAGTACTTTCGTGCTACAGTTGCCAACCCTGAGCTTGTGCTATAGTGTTACACATAAGGAAATGGTGCTAAAACAGCACTTTTGTGCTATAGGTGGCAACCCTGACCGAAAACTCTTCCAATTGTCTAAATTTGCGTGCTAAAAAGTTGTTTTCGGTGCCACAGTAAAAAGTGACTGTAATAGTGCTCAAATAGCCTAGTACTTTCGTGCTCTAGTTGCCAACCCTGAGCATGTGCTATAGTGTTACACATAATGAAATGGTGCTAAGACAGCACTTTCGTGCTATAGGTGGCAACCCTGACCGAGACCTCTTCCAATTTTTAAAGATATTTCAAATTGCACAGGGTTAAATTAAAAGTACATTTTTTTTAGTAACTGTTACACAATTGTTCTCAAACCCTCCCCCCTCCTTCAGAGAAATTCAAGAAGTTTCAGAATGTTCAATATTGAATCTTCAGAAAATATATAAAAGATAGTGCTTGTTGGATGCGTCTATTTATCAATACTACCCCTTTGAAGACAATTAACCCCTTCCCTTTAAAAAATCTTGTCGTAGTTTGTTTCTGGTGTTGAAACTTCCTAAGTGTTTAGTCGCATAAGTAGCTTATTCGCTTGTTCACCAGAGACTGCCAATTTGTCTCACTTATTTACCTTCCATAAAATTCCAAAATTCATTTAAAATTTTTATTCAGTGCATACTAAAAATCATTTCGGTTAGTGAATGTCGATATGGAGGTGGTTTCAGCACCTCTCCTCCCTAAATATCAGCTGTAGATGCGTTCGTACCTGAATGCAGGGGAGTGATAAATCTGAATTACCACCACATATATCTTCAAACTATCTGCCTAAAATGTCTTCTGTTTCGTGTATTGACCCCCCAACCCCTAAGGATTTGAGCATGCGCACCCGTGGAAGCGTTTTATAGATTAGAGAATTATATTGGGTTTCGTGTATTTTAACGTGTCAAGTGAAAGACAACTTGAAATAAACAAGACAACTTGAAAAAAATATTTTATAAATTAAAAAGTGGAAGTACACAGTTTTTTTCTTTCATATTGCTCACGACTTGATAATAAAGTTGACATGATTTTTTCATTAGATAAAAAGTAAATATATTTCGTTTGTCTTTGATGATCTCCGAAACAAGAGCAGACAATTGAAGGAACAAAAAGACAGTTTGAGTAAATTGAGTGTCCAAGAAACAAAGAAGTTTGTGGAAAATGATCTTCGGTCTATTCAAACCCAGTTCAAGTCGTTGGCTGTACATATTGAAGCCTGCGAGGTAAGTTTTCTCAGTATATCTTTACTGCTGTTCTCAGTTTAAGAGGCTGATCTCAGATAACACTAGATCTTGTTAACTGCAAACTGGAGATACAACTCAAACTGCAATAGCTCAAAAACTATTTTTAATAGAAATGTGTTTTGATTTTTGCCGGTGGAATTAGGTATTATTAAGGTCGTCAATCCCGTACAAATCTTGCTTTTGTTGTTCCAATCTGTTGCGTAGATTCTATTTTGTTGTTGTGTAAAACATTAAATCTCACGGAAATAGCACATTTTATAATCCAGTTTATTTTTTGATAATTAGATATTCACTTGAACCACTAGCTAGTTTTCCCGCATCCCTTGGAGATATTTTAACGCATGCGGATTTGTATTTTGCTGCAAAAATGCTTGTAAAAATCGTCCCAAATCCGCAAAATCCTTGCAGTTTTCCATAAAACAAACTATATAAGTGGTGGACTTTAAGCAGCTTCATTATTCTGCAATATTTTAGCAGGAAGTCTAGAGTAGATTAAAAGAATATAGTATTTTAGAAGAATGAGAGATTGCAGTATTTACTGCAGGATGTTCTTGCCTCTCTTTCTCGAAAGTTACCGAACAAATGTAATACAACGTGAGATCTATGGCTTGAATGCCAATGCCGTTTTTGTGTTCCAACAATCCCGAGAGTACTTTTGGATTATCCAAGATTCATTTATTTAAAAATAGCGTTCATAATATTAGCAAGAGAGAGATAATTAAATAACGCCATCTCTCACAACAAAAAAATGAAAAAAAAACTAAGTATGATTGCTGACGTTCGTATATAATGGAATAAAAGAATTGCTGAATCGATTCGTTCTGCATCTTATTGGCTCGAACTTGTTGGTGTGTTGAGTATTGGCTTTGGGGGGCAATGAGAGGAAGCAACAACGTACTGTGATTTTCACTAGCGAGGAGCGACTGTCCAAATTTGCACATGAGATGGAATCTCCGTTCTCTCAGCGTTGGTATTTTCAACGTTGCAATTGCAGTTACATACGAGTCATATTTGGGACCAAATATGATTTGTGTCGGACGCTTTTGAACAGCCTTCGATCGTCATTAAGTGGTGAATGTTGTGCACCTGTGGTCCCCAAACAGGGCACGCGTATTCTAGCAAGGGATGTATATAGTAGGTCTACGCTAGTCGTAACTGATTCACTGGGAAACCTAGTCGTCGGAGTGTAGTCTGTGATCGCAAAGCGTAGTTGCATTGTTTCACAAGGTTAGAAATATGGTAGCTGAAAGAACAGTTACTGGAAGTCACAGCAAGAATAATCGCAGTTGAAGTGGTAGGGCACCAGGGTTCAGGACAAGCTACGTCCCTTTTAAGTGGATCAAAACGCATTACTTCTGTTTTATTGACGTTAATTTGAAGTCTATTATTCCTGGACTGATCAGTTTAACTGTCTTTCAATTCAACCTGGAACTAGGGTATTGCTTGGGATTTATCCACGAGAAATTTGAGCAAGGCGGTTAGATCATCGACGTATTTAAAGCGTTCATCAAAGTCAGTGAGAACGTAGTTGATCACAGCCAAGAACAGTAAGGCAGCCAGCTTGGTACCTTAGGGAGCGCCACACGTTATTTCCGCCCATCCAGAGCTGAGATCTCCGGCAAAAAGCGCAAATACAGACTGATAACGGCCTCTGAGGAAATTGACTATCATCAGCAGAGTCTGTTTTCTAGCCCCCATTTGTTTCAGGTTTTATACAGCAGTGATATGATGGATGAAATCGAATGGTTTACTATGGTCTTTCTTCTGTCTAGCCATTCAGTTATCAGGTGATAGAGACGCATAAGGTAATGGATAGGACTGCTTCCTTTCAAACACCCATACTGTAAAGGGTCTTGGGAATGGTTGATTTGCGTCATCATTTATATAACTATCCTTTGCTGTCTTTTTCAGGGTTGTGTACTTAAAAAAAATCTATATAACGGGCGAAAGAACACATCTTGTTTTAACTTAAAATTCCACAAAGAACCAACCATAAACATTGCTTCCGGATGATATGGTCAATACAACCTCTCCCTTGAGATTCAGTAGAGTAATACACTTAGTCTATTTATTATTACATTACTAAGTAATTTACTTCCTACCGAAATCAAGCTAATACCTCTATAATTTTCTTGAAACGATGATCGTTGAACGATGATGAACGAGCGTTGAACGATCGATGAACGATGAAACGGTGATATCAAAAAACTGTATATGGCTTCTTATTTGTAAGCATACTTATTTTTTCCGCAGTAGGCTAACTGCTACGTCAACAAAACGTTGCAGTGTTAGAGAGACATTTTTTCAGGACTATACTGTCTGAAGCCTCCTAGGACCTAAAGCCTTTGAGCAGGTCCGTCTGGCAAATAGCCAGAAATCATTCTGAATAGTTTAGTATGGTATCAGTTTCTAATATATAACTATACAAGTAATTTTTGTATTGGAAGAAGGCTATTTTACAATTGAATAATTTGTAATTTGCTGTTACTGTGAACGTCCAAAAAAACCGGTGAATGTCCGAAATTCATTTTTTTCTGCTTGAATTCAATTAGCTTTGCGAATCAGCTCTTTCAGTCTTATGTAAGGTTTTATATTATTAGTTTAGGTTAGGGTAAGTTGGTGGGTAGGTTAAATCAGGTTATAAATCTCAGAAATTGGTTAAAAACCTAACCTAACCTGTCATCATCAAACCTTCCATAAAACTGAAAAAATTGACTGGCACCGCTGACTAAATCCAAGGAGAAAAGAAAAGGTATTTCGGACGTTCACCGGTGAATGTTGATATTTACCAATTTCAGACATTCACGGTAATATTTCTAGTGAAACAAGTGCACTCTATACATTAAGCTTCGATTTTTATAGAAAACAGGGTTTTACTAATTTATAACACTGCCTTGTCATTTTTTTTTTTTTTTTGCTTAAAATGGTCATTATCATCATTGAAGTGTTTTATTGTGAAATTATCTAAGCCTATGCGTATAAAAATATTAATATAATAATTAAATATTTATCCTTAATCCTTCGGCGTAGGTGATCAAGTCCTGATACTCAATTCCTGGTCGACTCTAAACTCAGTCTGAGTCGGCCCGGCTCCAAATCGGTGTCAGAAATCTGAGGAAAATACTTGGAAAGCGTCAGATGATTTTCCCTCACCAAGCACATGACTCCCGGCCGAACGTAGAGAATCAGGAATTTAGTACCTGCGCTACACGGATCATTGATCAAGCATGCGAAAAAGTTTTTTTTTATGCTTGCAAAGATTATTTTGAAACAACTTGGCGTTTATTTTACCACCATAAATTAATTAGTACTAATGACATGTAATATTAACACGATTGGGATATGTTTTTAAAGGGTTGTCAAAATCAGGAAACAAAAAGGAAGAAATTCCCCCAGCAGATCGATTAATTTTCTCATACAAGGTATATTATATAGAGAAATGATCAAGAATAGTGTGTAATACATAGTATAAGTCACTGTTGTATTGTACAAATAATCCAACATGTGTCAGTTTCATTTATTTTGCCATATTGTCTCATGAAAGGAAACCGTGGTTTTAAAAAGTAACCTGCTGGTACAAAAAGTTCATTTACACTAAAATCTAAAATAGTCAATTCGGAAAGTGGTATTGATTAATTTGACCTGGGTCTCGTTCTTATACATATCCTATCTATGTATTGCATCAAAATCGTTAGCAATATTTTTATACTTCTAGGCAATTACCAATAAAAGTGGTGATTTGAAATCTCTGCATAAGATTGAAGAAAGCCTAATCCTTGGAGTATCTGTGAAAGAAGCAGCAGCCTATTTAGAGGAAGCTATTGCTCAGCAGATGCCGGCTGATATGGTTTTGCGACTCCTCTGTCTGCTTTCTATTACCAGTGGTGGTTTGGACGAAAAAGATTACAAGCTGCTTAAGCGTGAATTTTTATACAGCTACGGTTTTGAGCACCTTATCACGTTTCATAAATTGCAAAAGCTGGGACTTTTCTGCCAAAAAGATATTCCCACCTCTACTTTGAACAAAGCAATGGAAAAACTGGCTACGACTGTTATTGCAAGACAGGGTTTATTCCGATCCTTAGTAAAAAAATTGAGTTTGATTCCAAAACAGAGTGGTGAATATAATCTGAGAGATCCCTCAGATGCGGCATATGTTTTCGGTGGTCGATACATACCAATGATGTCACGCATTGTTGAAAGTTATTTAACAAAAAATATACAAGTAGAAGAAATGCTTCGTACGGCTATGGGAAATCATCATCTTCAGACAAGAGTGATTAATGAAGTAACGGCGACGACGAGTGTTAAGACTTTTTTGGTTGGTGTAATAGGTGGTATTACTTATGCGGAGGTAGATGCTTTCCGTCAGTTAGGACAGAGGTTGCAGTGTGAGTTTATTTTGTTTGGAACTTCTGTAATTAATGGAAATAAACTAATGAGGGAGGTTATTTTCAAAGTGTGCTCAGAAGGAAGAGAGAACACCTAACCCGTTGCCAAAGGCTGATAAATTTTGCGTTTTTAGCCTAACAAAAATAAAGTCAAAAATTGGAGTTGCCTATTTAAACTTTATATCACATATTAAAACGAAATTTGCATTCCTAATATGTGTAACTAAGATGTTAAAAGACAGTAAAAAAGACTCATCAAGTAATTCCTTACAATTAGAAGACCCATATTAAAAAAAGAAGATCGCCAAAGGCTATTTGTTGTTTTAACCTAAATTGTAGACTAATTTCCTTCTCTAGGATAAAGTGGTCAGGATCAGACTTTTCCTCTCTACTTAAAATGTGCTGATAGAAACGGGCCTGCATGCATATAGGGGATGCGAAAGAGGAAATCGTAATACCCAGTTTCTAATATGTTTCTTGTGACCCTCTCCCCCCTCCTTCGCAGATACGTTGACCTGAAACGTTATCCCTGCAGGTCAGACAGAAGCTCTCCCTCCAGAAAATGATGGTCACTGTGAATCAAGTCAAGAAAAGTTAAAAGGGATATATTCAACCGTATCCCAGCGGTCAGCAATACCTGTTGGAAGTTTGATTGCCATGCATAATATGTGGAACTCAATAATGTAGAAAAAGTATGAACTGTTTTTCGTTTGAAAATTCGTGTTATACCTTTCCAGTAATTGCCCGATATTCCTTGGATTGTCTAACGTATGTACTGTTCTTCTTTTGGAAATTTGTGTTATAACATTTCCAGCAATTGCTCGATATTTCTTTGATTGTCTGTTGAATACGTTTTTTTCTTGAAATCAAGATTGATTGCAGACAATTTTCTGATACGAGGGAGCATGCAACATTGTTTATAGGAGGTTCGAAAAATCGATTTCTAGAAAAGTATTGTATTTTTGTTTTAATGATACAAGACTTTTTAACCTTGGGTATGTCTTTGGTCTTTTTAGGGGAGGGGGAGGGGAATGTTCAGGTGCTCCTGTGCATGTGGTCAAAGGTAATATATTGCATACTGGTAGCTCATTCCAGTATGAAGCCGCTTGAAGCCGAAACAGCTGCTCACATTCTTCCACCACATATATATCGGAGTTTTGCTGTTTCCTCTGTTGAAGTTCCTATTTTCTTGAAACCTTTTCTTATTACTTCTTTCAATCCTGTTCAACCGCGTCCTGCTCAGAAACGAAGAAACTTTTCTCCTTCCAATCAAAAGTTTACTTGGTCGACAGATTTGCACTGAACTACTTCGTAACAAGTCTTTGATAGCAAGTAAAGAATCAATAATTTGAACAAAAAAAAAATGTTGTAATTAAGTTTAACTTGGGCTTATGTTTTTGTAATTAAGCCGTATTTTTCTCTTTTTCTTTTTTTTGCACTAGTGTTTGTAAGTGATATTTTTACATGAATTAATTTTATTTGTTTGTGCTGTTGTGGTTTATTTCACTCAATAAATATATAAAAAATAAAACTTTAGATGTAAGTTCTAACATCGTAAGATTACGCCAGCATTTATGTACACAGTTGGAGGTCAGACCCTCCCAGGGTCTGTCAGTTCTCGAGAACGGCTCCATATTTTTTCGCGAAAACTGGTATCTTGGAATATCCTCGCGTAAAAAAACGATCTAGATAGGTGAGAAGTCTGGTAAAATTTGTTAAAAACCTTAATTATGAAAAAAAAAATATAATAATCAAATATCTTTGAATAGACTGCAGTGCGAAAAGGAATTAAATTGCCTAAAAGACAAAAAATTGGTAATTGCAAAAATATTTGTATATATTCTAACAAGGGATTAAAACAATTTAAAAACCTTCAATAATAAAACCAAAAGTTTGAAGCTTAGCAGAAATCGCTGTTAGAAATTGGACTTGCTTAATAATCAAATATCTTTGAAAAGACTTTAAATTGCGTTAAGAGCAAAAAACTGGCAATTCCACAAATATTTGTATATATTGTGACAAGGAATTACAACAATTCCAAAACCTTAAAAAAGACAACCAAAAGTTTGAAGCTTTTGAAAAATTTGAAGTTTGTTTTCGGGAAAATTTTCATTGTTTCGGGAATTTTCATGTTTTCGGGAACATCTGATATGTTGTCAAAGCCATAGCGTTGCCAACTCTATAACGTTGCCTATAGTAAAGGTCATACGGCTTCAATGTTTTATTTATTATTATTGTTCTTTTTTCCAGAGGCACTTCATATGGAAGGGGTCGTCGTTTGATTTGAAATCGAGATTTCTAGTGCATTTTTAAGAGTAAAAAGTGACCCCCCCCAAAAAACCTTAATAAGGTAAAGTTTTGTAATAACTAAAATAAAGTTAATAAGAATTGGCTATCGAAGTACTTCCAGAAATTCTCTCTAACTGAAAATGCTAAAATACTCAAAATTACTGCCATACTTAAAATAAGGTTAAAATACATATTTTGCGATAGATGCTAAATTATTGTGGCCCAAAAAAAATCCGATAATGGTCAAATCAAAATGATCTTGTTGTCTCTGAGTCAGCAATTGAAATAGTCTAACCACTCTTTTTCGAAGCTATTCTTTCGTTCCATTCAATGTTGTGTGAAATAAATCAAGTATGATTTATCAGAGGCATGTATTCACTTTGCCTATAGCAAAAGCCATAAGTCTTCAATGTTTTATTATTATTAATTTAAAAAAACCTTAATTAACTTAAAATTTTCTAAGAAAAGTA
>JAQQPU010003213.1:0-60753 GCA_029168905.1 Artemia sp. Kazakhstan ARC1039 | reverse complement strand
GCCGATAGCGAAGAAGTACCGCGAGGGAAGGCTGAAAAGAATTTTTTTAGGACGAAGACTGAAAGTACATGAGAGAAGCCTATGAGATAGGACCCGTATTGAAACACGGACCAAGGAGATTTCCAGCACAGCGAGGAGAAGGCAGGAATGCTGTCCCCGAGAGAGATCGAGTAGTTGTGTTGGTAAGACCCGAAAGATAGTGAACTATATCTGTTGGCATTGAAGTCAGGAGAAATTCTGATGGAGGATGTTAGTCGTTCTGATGTTCAATTCGATGACGAGAGATGGGTATAGGGGCGAAAGACCAAACGAACTATCTGGTAGCTGGTTCCAGTCGAAATGTCTCTCAGGACAGCGGTGGGGTAAGCAGGAGGATGCGGTAGAGAGGATGTGGACGTAGTCAACAAACTCCGAACGTGTTGAGTGCGGGTCATTGACCGGGACGATCTGTGGAGTCCCCACCAGTGGGCAGATTGTGGTAAGCATGATCTGCAAGAAGCAAAGAAGCTAGAAGCAGGATAAGCAACCTAAGACAGACCAGGCAAGAAAGTAGATGCTCAAGTTATGACAGTAGGACGGTGGCCATGGAGGTTGGAATCCGCTAAGAAACGTGTTGCAACGTACCTATCGAATTTGGGATAGACTAAAATTGAAGGTGGTTATCTGTCTTGCGAGGCCTGCAGATTGGTAGACTGGCACGTGTACTGCGGAGAAGGGCACGGGGGACTGTGCGTGGAGGGGTACACGGAGCAGATCTTGGAAGTAGTAGCGATTATGATTAAGGCACTGAGTCGGGTTCATCCTTTTGATTGAAGGAGGTGATGCGATCCTATGTAAAAGGGGGGCATGGAGATATTCATGCGATGGCTCTGGAATAGCGATATTACAGCGACGGCCGGGACGAGTGCTGGTGCGAACTTGCCAGGCTCACAGATCTGTGGAGGGTCACACTGAGAAGCAGAGGACCGGTCTGGTAAAAAGGACGGAGCCAGTCGTACCGAACTGCAACAGGACTCACGGGTGAGTAGCCCGGTGCGGCACGGAACCCAGGTAAGGGAAATCGGCAAAATGGATGAGTAACTTTGGGAGAATTATTGGCTCTAGCATGCTAGAACTGGGCTTACACGGGGAATCTGACTGTTTAATAAAAACATAGCTTTCCGGGAATGGAAAGTGAATTCTGCCCAGTGCTTGGGACGTTAACGAAGTAATATTTAGTACGCACATGTAAACGGCGGGAGTAACTATGACTCTCTTAAGGTAGCCAAATGCCTCGTCATCTAATTAGTGACGCGCATGAATGGAGCAACGAGATTCCCACTGTCCCTACCTGGGCAGCGCGAACCTACAGCCAAGGGAACGGGCTTGGGATACGCAGCGGGGAAAGAAGACCCTGTTGAGCTTGACTCTAGTGAGACAGAGGCGTCTGCCGGGATGTCGCAGCAAGGTGGGAGAAATGTGCAAGACCACTGGCATATGCGGTGGACGCGTTAGATGTCTGATGGGGAGTTTGGCTGGGGCGGCACGACTGCTACACTACAACGCAGTTGTCCAAAGGTGAGCTACGAGGGGAAGGAAACCTCTCTTTGAGCAGAAGGGCAAAAGCTTGCTTTAGGCAGCAGTGTGAACTGGTGCTACTGGAAACAGGGGCCTATAGATCCTCTTCCAGGTTATGGGGAGAGGTGACGGAAAAGTTACCACAGGGATAACTGGCTTGTGGCGGCCGAGCGAACATAGCGACGCCGCTTTTTGATTCTTCGATGTCGGCTCTTCCTAGCATGGTGAAGCAGAAATCACCTAGTGTTGGATTGTTCACCCACCAACAGGGAACGTGAGCTGGGTTTAGACCGTCGCGAGACAGGTTAGTTTTACCCTACTGCGGGTGCGCAAGAGCAGGCCAGAGGAGTACGAGAGGAAGCGCTGGTCAGGACCGCTGGTGAGGCTGCTGTGCGTTAGCGCAGCAGCGCAGCTACGTCCGCTGCATAATGGCTGAAGGCCTCTAAGCCAGAAAGCTGACTTGAGCGCACGCCGTCGCGCACACGACGCGAGCAAGGAGGCAGGCTGTGAGACACTAGCTGCGTGCGAGTGTCTGAGGCCCTGCCTTCCTTTGCCCCCGTGTTTACACGCACAGCAGCACAGCATGGACACCAGATACAACAACAAATAACAATACACAGTTTATGTAAGCAACTTGGATACGGCCCGTGCTATTTACATCCACGGTCTTCCTCGCACTTGCAGTCTTCCAGCCCCGCCTGCGCCTTCACACAGATGCACCGGATGGCAATCCTTGCTCTCTCCCGGCCCCTGTTTCTTCGTCTTCCACCTCCCCTCCCGCTCTTGCGGCGACGATGCTCACATCCAAGCGCAGCCTGCATCAGGTTGCCAAACATCATGATGTCTGGCTGCCGGGGGTAGTATGGGCCCTGTCCACTTGCAAGATATCGGGGATCCGGTGACACCGTCCCCGGAGGCCTATTCATCCACGCGGGAGATGTATACTGGGGACCGCATCGGACAGGCCATCCAGACCCGCCAGCTGGAGGATACGGCATCGCCTGGGGAAGTGCTTGTCCGGAGGGAGGTGGAATGTAGGGAGGCGTGGATGGAGAGGGGACTGGGCGTGCCGGCGGAGGCGTGGGATATACAGGAGGGGATGTCGAATATGCGGGAAGAGGAGCAGGTACAGGTACATACACCGTCTCCACCCTTGTACTCTGCGGAGGCACACATCCAGGCCCCAATCCCTGGCAGCTCCCCGAAAGCATCCCTGTGCCTCCAAGAGCCCTGCTCGCAGCCTGGTACGGATATATGGAGCTTCTGTTGCATATGTTGCTGAGCGATCCCTGGTCCTGTGTCCTTGGAATCGAGTGCATGTCGCACCTCAGGGTATTCTTTAGAAACGAGTCGAACGAGGCCATCATCGAGCTGGAGATCATCCCACTGTCTATCAATGCCTTCACAGCATCCATCGTGCTAGCCTTGCTATCCTTCCCAGACTTCCTGCAGTATGCAGCATCGTCGCACGCAGATAAAAAGTCCTTTGGGGGACGCTTCTGTCTCGATATCTCATTCAGGAAGTCGCACTCCATCGCATCATCCATGTCGCAGCCCTTTGGGAGGATGATGTTCTCTATCGGCACCCGCAAAGACCTACTGCCTAGCACAGCCCGCACCATGGACAGCATGCTGGCACAGATCGCAATCAATCTCCTCATTAGGTTTGTTTTCTGCCTACCTTTTGAGCAGGTTGTTACAGAAATGAAACATGCAAACAGCCCAGCCGATATCCTAAAAATTTATTCTGCCTTGAAGATTTTGACGTAGAAGAACCCATCCATGTTGTGGACATGGGGATAGATCCTCCGGGCCTTGATGAGCGACCCGTTGAAGTTCTCGCTCCGGAAGCATGCAAAGCCCTCCCGCCCAACACCAACACTCAGGTCCACAACCTTGGCATTCTTCCGGCGGCACAGCAGGTAGTCCACAACAGCCTCGTTCTCATCCACAAGGATCGAGCACGTGGAATAAACCATGTATCCCCCAGACTTCAGCATGTCAAATGCGTGCAGGATCAGCCTCTGCTGCATCTTTGCCATCGCCCGGATCTCCTCTGCGGTCTTTGACATCTTGATGCTCGGGTCCTTGCTGACCACCCCTGTCCCGGAGCAGGGCGCGTCCAGTAGAACCCTGTCTACCTTGCCAACATTGAAATCTCTTACATCCAGGTTTGTCACAATGGCATTGTGCACCCCCATCCTCGACAGGTTCGACTTGAGGGAGTGGATCCGTTCCTTGAAGACATCGTTGCAGTACAGCACGCCTGTATTGTTGAGGAGCGCACCGATGTGCGTGCTCTTCCCACCAGGAGCCGCACACAGATCCACCACCCGCATGCCCTCTCTGACATCGAGATTCAGCACCGGGAGCATCGAGCTGGCTCCTTGGATCATGTAGTATCCAGCAAGGTACTCAGGAGTCGCGCCCAGGGGAACATCAGACCTGAAGGCAACCAGCGCAGTGTCGGTCCACTCCAAATTCCCCGTCTCCACCTTTCGCTGCCCAAGAGCATGCGCCAGGTCCTTTCTGCGTGTCAGAAGCGGGTTGACCCTGAGCACCGTCGGCCTCTGCTTCTCATTGGCCTCCAGATACGCCTCCAGCTCCTTCTTTGGGAAGATCTGCCTCAGCTTGTCCAGCAGAAACTCGTTATATGTCTCGCCAACCATGGGGTCGTTCCCGGTCGGGAAAAATTTGCAAAAATTTGAGCAGCGGGCCTGCAGGGCACCCATCACTCCGCCCCCTCCTGCCTCGTGGCGCTGGGCCTCCTCGTCCTTCTTTTCGCCCCCACAGATCCGTCGCCTCCGTCCACCAGCTGTGCCTCGCGGGCCCTCTCCTCCTCGTCGAGCTTCTTGAAGTAAGACCCGTAGAACACCTTCAGGTCGTTCGAGGTCTTGCCAGGAAAGTTCTCCTGCATCGCGTCCCAGTCCTTCTTGTACACACTGAACAGCAGGGCAAACGACGCCCTTTCCTGCTCGGTCCAGTTGACAGGTATGTAGTTCTTGAGGTAGTGGCGGTAGTATATTCGGAGATCGGCCTCGCTCTTGCTGATCATGTACTTGTTGAACTTGTTGCTGTGCTTCATGAAGTTCTCCTCAAACAGGATCCTGTCCGTGATGGTCCACTCCTCCTCGACATACTTCTCCAGAAGCGACCCAGAGATTTCCAGGGCCCTGCCGCTGTAGCTCAGGTAGTAGATCAGGATCACGTCCTTGAGATCCATCTTCATGGCATTTTCGATGCTCACCAGATCGTCGCCGTGCTTGTAGACCAGGTACCCAAACTCGTCCCTGTTGTATGGCGGGATCTGGATGTCCTTGATCCCTGGGGCCCTTCTGAGAACAACAGAGCTCTCCAGCACCCCATCGGGACACACCGCTGGCTTTGTGTCCGGCCTGCTGCCCCTTGTGCCCTTACCTCGGCTCGCTGCCTTGCCCCCAGCAAAGATATGTATGGTTGTGCATTCTGGGCCAGCGTCAAAAAGATACTTTCTGCCGGGAAGAACCTTGGCCTTGTTCTTGGCACCCCGGTCGGCCAGGAGCCTGTTCTGTCCCCTGCAGTATGCTGGTGCATCCTTCTTAGAAAGATTGCACACCTTCTTCAGGAAATACAGGTACCGCAGGTCGCTGGGCGCACTATTGCCCACATCTCTTCTGTGTCTTTGAGACTCTCTCCGTGTGGCCTCCTTGCTTTTACAAACAATCGCGTCTCTTGTGGCAATCTCCCCGCCCAGGGGATCGGGACCAATGTGGATGGGGCGGTCCTCCTCGCCTATTGCAGCATGTGGATTGCGGGTGGCGAGCTCCAGGGCTGCAACATAGTCCAGTATTGGCCTTATCGACTGCCAATCGACTCTGACCATGCACTCGCCGGGCCATCCCTCCTCGTCGCCCGGGAACTCGAGGGTCTTGTAGCTGTAGACCAGATCGCTCTCGGAAACAGAGCTTGAGTCGTGGTCTGTGGTGCTGGCAGATCCCTCACTTTGCAGCGGCGACGGGCATGTGTCTCCCTGCGACTCATCCTCGCTCCAAAAGGCCAGAGAAGTACAGTCGGCCGTGCTACTGGATCCCAGATCTGTGTCCCCAATGGCCTCTCTACTGCCGCTGGCCAGGCACAAGCTGTCTTTCTCTGCAGTGCCGCTGGGTAGCAACAAAACAGGACCTGTACTGCCCGCTGCAGCGATGCACAAGGTATTAGAAGCCTCTGGTGGCATGGCTGTCTTGTCATCATCGCTGTGGCTAGATCCAGAGGCATCGGGATTGACAAACTCAACAAACTCGGTGTTCTCGGAAAACTGGTCGGTTCCGTCATCAAAGACTATGCCTCTGCTGTCACCTACAGCAGAGTTGCTTGCTCTTGAGGCACCGCCCACCACACACTCAGGACCACTGTTCACGGGTCTCTTGGGCACTTCACCATCGGCCTTCTCACAGCTCTGCGAAGAATAAGGAAGTCTGAGCCTGAGAGAAGCATGCCTGTCAAAGGGCACGGAGGCTTTCAACTTTATGATGGTGTTTCGTATAAGGGACTTGGTGTCAACACGCCTTCTCCCTGTGCTGCCACCTGCTGCTGGGGTCCTGGGCACACGCTTCTTCCCAACCGGCCCAGATGTGTCGGTACTCAGAGCAGCAGGATCCTGGGGACTCGGAAGCGCAAGTGGAGCCACCGCACCCCCACCACTGGAATCTCGGCCGCTAATATCGCCTCCCCCAGAGGAAAAACGGGATGTCTCAGGAGAATCGTTCAGGTGGCTTTGGCCAGCAACCATGCTGCTTTTAAACTTCTCATAGGCCTTGGTTTTGAACAGGTCCTCCTTGTACTGCTTCTTTGGCGCCTCTCCATCTCTCGGCATTTATGGGTAAAACTAAAACACGAATATTCCTTGAGCATAGAGCACATCGCAGAGGCCGGGCAAGAAGCAGCGCCTGGACACTGGGAACACAACACCTCTTCAAACACAAATTTACTGATTCGGACGCTTCGAAAGATACTCTCTGACCTGCCTCTCCAAGGAGTTCTTCCAAGTGCAGATTCGCTCCATAAGCGTCCGGTGGTAGGCCCGGCAGCATTCCTTGTAGCTTTCTAGCCTCGTCTGGGCCTCTCCCAGCTCTTTCCGCAGGCTGCTGTTTTCTCTCTCCAGGGCAGCAAGCTGGTCGATAAGTGTCTCCTGCATGGCCGTGATCTCGGAGTGAATAAACCTGTACAGCTTGGACTTCATCTGGATGGTGCCTTTGTGTGCTCTCACCATCTTGGTAAATTCTATTTCCAGGGCCCTTACCCTCTCCCTGTAGCTGGAGACGTCGTCCACGTCGCCGCCCTTCGTGTGATGCTCCTCTGGCTGCTCGTCAAAGGTCACCCTTTTGCCGCTGGCAGCCAGGCGAGACTTGGTCTTGTAGACATCTTGCAGCTCCTCGTCATTGTAGATTCCCTCCAGACTGACCTCGCTCTTGAGTATGCCGGCGTCTCTGGCATAGTCAAGGTCCAGCATGTCCTCTCTGTTCAGAAACGGCAAGGCATCTCCTGGTACTTGTCCGCCAGACACACCGTGCTCTGTCTTCTGGGGACCGGTGGGTTGCTGCTCTTCCTCTCCTGTGCCGGCCATGCTCTCTTTCTTGAGCTGCTGGATGCCTGTGTCGGCGCTTTGAAGGTTGCGTCTCCCCAGAGGCATCCTCTTCTTGACATACAGCTTCTCCTCGAGTATCTTGTCCAGCTCTGCCTCGTCGCCTCCACATCCCAGGTCGTCGGCCATTGAGGCGTAAACAAAACGCGGCAAAATTTTAGAGAACGGGATGTGCTGTTGCCGGTGCTCTGGTAGCCCCATCCGCCAAACAGGCGCCATCTGGCGGGACTCTCTGTGCCGTGTCCGTGCGGCCATATCTGTCTTCGTTTGCACAACCCCGATGGACAGGGAGGACCCGGTGGACGATAGGCTCGGGGTTGTCGAGCATCTCCTGGAGTCGACCACAAGTAAAAGCAAGGCCATTGCCTCACAGATCCGATACCTGAAGGGGTTCAACAAGCGGCTGGAGCTCCTGTTAAGCTGCTTTGCAGCCTATTCCTTCGTGGAAGCCGAGGATGTCCCTGGGGTGGAAAATGTTGCGGCGGCCAGCACAGGAGAGAATGTAAAGCGCACCAAGCCGGGCCACACCAGTGCATCTGGTAGGGGGCATGAGGTAGAAAAGAGCCAGAGAAACCTTGAGGCAGAGATAGACACGATGTTTGGGGGTAGCAAGGCCAGCAGGAACCTGGCAATGGGCATCTACTCCCTGGTCAAGCAGAAGGAGCCCATCTCCTTCGACGACCTGGTCCGGGGAATAAAGCAGAGCAAATACAAAGTCATAGATATTATAAATGTGCTCATCAAGGAGAGGATCATTGTCAAGAGCTATGACCGGGGCTTTGTATACAAATTAAATAAGTAGCTTTGGAGATGCCTACCAGTCTGCGAGACAAAAGAGCCGGACAAGTGTTTAATACATAGCGGAGGACTGTCTGTGGCTGTCCCAGGCCTTGATCCGGTCATACAGCTTCTTTAGCGAGGCCAGTGGCTTCAGCTCCCTTTTCTCGAACGGCCAAAGACTTATGCCCTGGTCGTCGACCAGCCTGGCCGAGTCGAGCAGGATCCGGGCCTTCAGCTCCTCGGGCTCGAAGTCCACCAAGCCCAGATACACTGCCATTATGCCCGAGACATGCGGCGTTGCCATGCTTGTTCCAGAGACCGCCTTGGTGCTGCTATGCAGCCACGTGCTGAGAATGTTTGTGCCTGGCGCATACACATCCACACACCACCCCTGGTTGCTGAACTGCGCCACCTTGTTCTCGATGTTGGACGCTCCAATTGTCAGGCTCATCGACGACGACGAGGGCGAGTATGCACACGCATCCTTGTTTTCGTTGCCAGCAGCCGTGGCGAAGTGGATCCGGGCCATCTTCGAGGCATACCGGATTGCATAGTTCAGCGCCAGGCTCTTCTCCCCGCCTATGCTCATGTTGACAACGGCCCGCGGCCTTCTGGGCACACTGCCTGCTGCAAGAAGTCCCTCGGAAACATATCCAGACAGTTGGCCATACAGCCCATGCATAGGAGCGGTGCTTCTATGCTTGCGCAGGCGGGCCTGGTAGTCGTCCACGACAAAGTCAATCCCCTCAATGAGCTTGGAAATCGACCCTATCCCATGTCTGTCTAACACCTTGACTGCAACCAACGAGACCTGCTTTGCAACCCCAAATGTCCTTGCACCAACGGTGCCTGCACAGTGAGTGCCGTGGCCGTGCTCGTCGGCATCCATACCATCTCCAACGGCGTTGTATCCAAACGATGCTCGTCCCTCGAACTCGGGATGGGCCGTGTCAATGCCGGTGTCGAGAACATAGACAACAACGTCTCTGCCGCCATCGGGTATATATTCGTAGCTGTGGGCCTGGCCACTTACCCGGGACAGTCCCCAGGGCGAGTCCCGCTGGAGCGCAAAGGAAACGTGGTCTGTGGCATGAAAGGACTCCTCCACAGCAACCTGGACCGCTCGATCCTCCTCGACAAGTGCCACCCGCGGATGCCTCTTGACCTTGCCCAGCGTCTGCTCAGACAGCTCTGCCGTGTATCCAAACCTTGTCTTCTTCACCATGTGGTCAGAAGCACCGAGCAGAGATGCAACCGAGGTGCCTTGATCATCTCCGGCAGCAGAAATGCCCCCAGCAGGTGCTGGCTCGAGTGTCATGATGTTGTACCTCTTGCGTGCCAGCGCCAGTCCAAGAACACACAGTCTCGCCAGGCAATGGTGCATTGGTTGTGTTTACCGATCCCGTTTGCTTATGTTGTTACACATCGCATCTCTTCGCAGGCGTTTAAGCCGCGGTGCGCAAAAACGATGACGGTGAGATTCGAACTCACGCCCTCAGAGAGGAGATGATTAGCAATCACCCGCGTTAACCACTTTGCTACGCCACCTTGGAAAGAAAAATAAATATGCTTAAGGCAGCACTGGGTGAAGAAGCGCAGTCAGGACAGCAGTGCGTTACGGGCCTCGTCAACCCTGTCATGGTCTACCTCGACGCAGTACACGTCCTCAAACAGCCGGACCTCCTCGCTGCTAAAAACAGCCAGGCAGGCGTCCTGGACACTGAACTCCCCTCCCAGGAGGCCTACGCTGTTTATGCGCTGGTCGGAGAAGATCTTGTCCAGTCTCTGCAGCTTGGAGTCCTTCTGGAGGCCCAGTGTCCTGCAGATGTCCCGGACAAGGGCGTGGGCGTCTGGGAGGTCAAAGGCAAAGTCGATTGTTCCTGCCACCCGCATCTCCAGGTCTACCGCCACTCCATAGCCCGTGACCTTCTTGAACAGGGACGGGCCCATAAAAGAGTCGCCGATCTTTGTGCTGAGATATATGCATGTGAGGGCCAGGCTCTTCCAGTGCACGTCCTCCAGAACGGGGAGCACCCTATAGAACATGGCCTGGGATACTGCCCGAACAAATGTGGGCTGCTTCAGCCTCATACACGTGTCGTGGATGAAAGCATTGGCATCCTCAAGGGAGCTGCTCTGCATTCGAGGGGGTCCTGTTCCCCCAGCGCAAATGCAAAACAAGAGGGGCACAGGTGTCTGCACCGTGTGCTGGACCGCCTCCCAAAAGCTCCCGGAAATTCGTGCCCATGCATATCAAGGATGTTGTAATGGACGGCTTCAAGTGCTACACCGACAAGGCATCCCTCAGGAACATCGAAAGGAGCTTCACTGCAATCACAGGGATGAATGGCTCGGGAAAAAGCAACATCATCGACGCAATCGTCTTTGCCCTGGACTTGAGCACAAGCAGGCTTATGCGGGCAGCGTCGCTGAGGGAGCTCATAAACATCCACAGAAAGGAGTGCACAGTGACCATTGTCTTCGACAACACCGACAAAGGCGCGTCGCCCAGCGGATACGAGACGAACGACACAATCGAGGTGTCCCGGTCGCTGGATGTCGAGGGAAGAAGCAAGTACAGGATGAATGGGCACAACTGCACCAAGGGCACGGTGGAGAGCCTGTGCAAGAGCATAGGCATAACCAGTGACTTCATAGTCATGCAGGGACACATCACCAAGATACTCAACATGAAGAGCACTGAGCTCAAGGGGATGATCGAGGAGACCGCAGGCACCAGGAGCTATGGGATCGAGAGAGAAAGGTCTCTCGAGCTGCTGCAGAAGAAGGAGGCCAAGCTCAAGGAGGCACAGAGGCATCTACAGAAGACCATCAGCCCGTTCTTTGACCAGCTGAAGAGGGAGAAGGCGGTGTATGAGGAAAACAGGGACCTAGAGAGAAACCGGAGGAGCTTTGTGAACGAGCTGGAGCAATTGGAGAGGGTCTACAGAAGGAACGAGCTGTTTCTCAAGGTCGGAGAACTGGAGCAGGCTCTTGAGGCTCGTTGCCGAGACTCTGCAGAGCTGCAGGAGATCGAGGGCAGGCTTTCTGAGATCAACAGCTGCAAGCAGACCGACCTCTTCGAGCTGAAAAACGGCATCAGCATGGAGAAGAGCAAGATTGAGGAATGCAATGCCCTGGACATCCAGGACACCCTTGCCCAGAGAGAGAGCGAGCTTGCAGCCCTGCAAGCAGGTCTGTGCGAGGGCATGGGATCTGAAAAGAGGGCGCTGGAAGAGCAAGAGGCGATCCTGTCAAGGGAGTTGCTCAGCGGGTCGGACATGGACAAAATTGCCGAGCTCGAGAGCACCAGGGCCCTGTATGGCCGGAAGGAGGCTGAGCTAAGGCTCCTGGAAAAGGATGCCCCTCCACAAGAGTACCACCCACTCAAGGTGCAGGGGATTGACGAGAGCATAGCACGAATGCGGGAGTGCGAGGAACGGCGAGCCCATCTGAGGAGCAGGATTATCTATCCTGCCATAGATGGGGTCTATGGCACTGTGGACGAAAACTTCGACTTCGCTGATGCCAGGTACAAGGATGCTGTCCTCACGGTCCTCGGTGGCAGGTCGAAGTTTATAATCTGCAGAGACGATGCCGTGGCATCGGAGGTGCTGCGGATCAGCGACAGAAGGGTGTCGTGCATCCCCCTCAACAAGATCTCGGAACCCGAGCCTGTGCAGATCCCATACCAGGCAACCAATGCCCTGGATGCGATCCGGTACGAAAAGAGGTATGAGAAGGCTTTCCGGCACATTTTTGGCGGGTTCTACATCTTTGAGGACAAGAAGGAGGCAAGCAGATGCTGCTTCGAGTGCAGGGTGATGTGTGTGACCCTCGAAGGCACTGTTTACGACCCGAAGGGCACCCTTACAGGCGGGAGGTCGTTCTTCAAGCACGACCCAACGAGAATGGCAGACATACTCCAGCTGGAGCAGGAAATCCGCACTTTGGAGTCCCGGATTCCAGTGCCTGAGGCCCTTGCCCAGCTCCGGAGCTGGGACAAGCTGTACAGGGCAATGCAGGCCCTCGAGGCAGAGGTGCGGGGTCTGAGGAGCAAGCTCGACACGCTTGAGGGCCTGTGCTACTCAAAGCTCGATGTAAAGAAGGAGCTCGAGAACATTCGGAGGCAGATTGTCGAGGCCACCAGGGAGGAAAAAGCCAGAGAGGACGCAGAGGCCCGTATCCGCCGGCTGAGAAAGGAGGTGGGAGAGCTTAGGAACGCCCATGCCCAGAACCAAAAAGTCCTGACCGAGAGCACCAGAAGACTGAATGAGCTGCAGGAGTCTCTGCATACGGCCGAGGCAAAGGAAGCTGGCCAGAAAGCAAGCCTCCGGGTTGCGGAGGACCTGGATGCCCGAAAAAAGGCTCTCATCAGGTCCACGGTACAGCTGGGGTCCAGGATATCCAAGATGTGTGAGGACATCAGGCCTCTTGCAAGCAAGGTTCTTCAGCAGGACGACGAGATCATCGTCAATGACAGCATGCTGGGCAGTGACGTGCTGGGCAGGAAGCAACTTGGCATCGATGAGCGGGTTTTTCGAATGGAGCGGAAGCTGCTGGGAGAGGAAGAAAAGGCCTTGATCGAGGAGAGGATGCGGTTCTTGGCGGGAAAGATAGCCACCAAGCGTGCCCTCAACACCATGGACCCGTCCAACTTCGAGCTCCTCGAGAAGAATGCCGTCGCCATCCATGAGCTTGAGGAGAAGATCCAGAAGCTGGAGAGCGACAGGGTGGGCATCATCAAGAGCATCGAGCGGCTGGACGGCATGGAGGCCCGGGAAAACAGGCGCGCCTTTGAGCACATCAACTCCACCCTTCGGAAGTTCCTGGCATACTTCTTTGCCAACTCCGACATACACATTACACCGGAGTTTGAGATCAGGGTGAAGATGGGCGAGTGGAAGAACTCCCTGGGTGAGCTCAGCGGCGGACAGAGGTCACTGATAGCACTGTGCCTGATCTTCAGCATGCTGACCTTCAGGCCTGCGCCCTTCTACATCTTTGACGAGATCGATGCAGCACTGGATCTGAACTACACCCAGAGCATTGGGGAAATCATCAGGAAGGAGTTTGGCGGCGCCCAGTTCATTGTCGTGAGCCTGAAGAACAACATGTTCGACAATGCCAACAGGATTTTCAAGGTATTTATCCAGGAGCACAAGTCGAAAATCTGCCAGATTAAGTAGGGTGCTGCTTGCAGTGCCATGATTAAACCTGTTGATCATGATGTGTTCTGCCTCGCGGTACCTTTGTTTTGGCCCGTGCAGCTGCTTATAAACAGCTCCATTCCAGATCCTCACGCTTATGGACGAGAAAATCCAGGAAGACAGGAAGAACATGCACGCCTCTGGCTCCTCCTTCTCGTACCTCCCTCTCCTGACGTCTGGTGTCAAGACGTCATTGAAGCTGAGCAAGCTTTCCTCGCTGAACGTTCTCTACTATCTCGAGGACAGCTTCAGAAGAGGAGACAAGTTCGTTCTGAAGCACCTCGGCAAGATTACCAGCGAGCTCCGGGGCAGAAAGGACATGTTCCAGACAGCCATGGCATACCTGCAGGACAAGGCAGTGAAGGACGACCTGTTCTATTGGATACCGGGGCATAAGGTGTCGAACATCTTCTGTCTCATAGCCGAAATCATCCCCGACTTTGTCGAGAGATACAAAAGATACTACGTGGAGATGGTTGTGTCTGGGAGAAGGTACTACGACGTGCTCCACTTCATCAGGGGACGGTATGAGCAAGAATACGCACAGTTTGAGCTAATGCAGCAGGACCTGGAGCTGTTTCCCAATTGCATCTCTGCCACTGTCTGGGTGGGGAAAGAGCCTGACAGGACAGCCTCCAATGTCTTGGGCATCGAGAGTGTGCTGGAGATTTCTGCAGACATTGAGGCTGTCCTTGTGCCGCAGGCAAGCTTTGTAGACACGACCATCGGGACGAAGAACATGATAGTCTCAGTTGAGAGCCTTACTGGGCTGGTTGAGCGGCAGGAGGCACACAAGCAGTACTGGATCGAGCGCGGTGTTATCGACGACGACTGGAATTGGATTTAGCAGCAAGCATGGCATTGTCGATGCAGCAGTTCTTGATTAAATTTGTTCCCCACCTCATGCTTAATTTCCTCTCATTTCCATCCCAGCAGTGGGCCATCCTCTGCTTGAAAAATTGGTGAGAAGCCTTCTGTACCCAGTAGAGCCTCCGCGCCTGTTTGTAGAGTCACTCTCGAGATACCTCAAGCCTTCTGACTGCCCAGCACCTCAGATAGACGCCCTCTTGAGCGAGCGATCGAGGGACGCCTTCCTCATCTACAAAAAGCTGCCGCCTAGCGATGCGATCAGGAAGCTTCTCTATGTTTTCCTCTGTCTATCTGACAAGCAGCCAACCTTAGAAGAGGAGCTGCAGCTCAACATCAAGAAGGGTGCACTGGGGTTTGGAGTGCGCTTTTTCGATGCGGCCCAGATTTCCCAGCTAAGGGGCCAGGTGGGATATGCTGTCTACAACCTCATAAGCCACGTGTATTCAAAGAGCCTCATCTACAGGAGAATCAAGATTGAGGGGGACTCGCCAGTGAGTGCCACCCACAGGAACTTCCTGCACAAGTGTGTGCCGGTGCTGCGAGAATACGAGGATGCTGTGCTCAGCACAGAGCACGACTTCCTGGCATTCTACAGCGACATTTACCTATTGTACCAGAAGCTGGACAAGATAAGCCGGCTCAACGATTTGATCAAGGAGAGAAGGTACTTCCGGCGCGGGTCGGACCTGCCAAAGGACCACATGCTTGCCCAGAACATCCCTCTGTCGCTTGTGGGGAGCAGCATAGTCGATCCTGACTTGGCCGGGTACCAGGATGTCATTTGCCAGGTGTACAACGAATGCACCCGGGCATATTTGTCGCAGGGGTCGTTTGAGGATCCCTACAGTGAGTACTTTATACGCAACCACGTACTTGACTACGGCCTGGTGCCCCCCTTTGTCTCAAGAGCGGCTGCAGAGATCATAGCCTATGCCGGAAAGTATCGTGCCTTTTTGGCCAGCATCGGCTCGTTCTCGCTGGATAGCCAGACAGCAGCCATCATACAAAGGATCGATCTGTCCAAGAAGAGCAGTGTAAACCACCTTCGGGCGATCCTGAGGAACACAAACGAGCTGCTCCGCGAGCACTTTATTGGGAGGTACAGGGTGCTGGAGCTCCTAGACTATGTCCACTCAACCTTTCTCTTTGGCAGGATAGACTTCATCGAGAGCCTGTTCCATTCTCTAAAGGAGTCAAGGAAGGCCACTAAGAAAAACCTCCTGGCGGTGCTGGAGGGGTGCCTGGCCACAGCCTTTCCTGGATCTCCCTTCAACGGGATGGTAGACATTTACATGGGGCAGGACGAGGCTGTGCCCGAGGGCCAGCACGGTGCCCTGCAGAATGGGGGGTATGACAGCTTTTCGCTGTACTGCAAGCTGGGACATCCCGTCGCTGCCCTGTTTGAGGAGGAGTTCGTGCTGAAGCTTGTGTACATCTTCAAGTTCCTGTGGAAGCTGAAGAAGATCGACCACCTCTCAAGGAGGATCGGCCACGCAAAATACATCAACCTGGTGCAGAAGATGCTGTACTATGCACTTAACGAGGTGGTTGGCGGCTTCAGGACACCCGAGTGGGACAGCGAGACCTTCTCTATCGACGTGCTCAAAAAAAGCGTCAACAAGAAGCTTGACCAGATCATGAGAGACCTGTTTATCAACACACATGGGAGGAAGGCCGAGCATCTGGTGTTCTACATGGAGAAGGCCTTTGTGCATGCGGGGCGAGGAGAGAGATTCGACGACCGTGAGGTGCAGTCGTCTTTGAGAGAGTTTTACGAAGTCGCAAAGGACCGCCTCGAGGGCACCTACCTGTTCAATCTGCGGGAGTTCCTCACCCAGTAGGACATCCCTCTATAAATCTGTTTTGCAAGCACTCTGTCATTTCCACGAACGATATTTAATCAGCGCTGTTTGTATGCTTACAGCAGGGCTAGGACTAGCTGCCCAGGTCCTTCGACTTGAACACCCGCACCTTCTGTGTGGGCAGCCTGTATGTTATGTCCAACACCTTCAGGCACCTGTTCAGCTCGGAAATGAAGATGCTTCTCTTGTGGAGATATGCCTCGTAGTGCTGGAAGTTGCCCTGGTACTGCATCAGGACCTTGACAAACAGCTTGTTGGAGTCCTCGATTTTCTCGTAGTTGACCAGAATGTAGTCGGTGTACATCTCCCTCCGCTCGCTGCAGAATGCCGTAAGCATCTCCCGCAGCCTCTGCAGCTTCTCGGGGCTGGTCCGCGAGCTGATCTGTATGGAGTGGCTCTCCATGATGGAGCCGCTTCTCCGGATGTTGGTGATCGGGCTGTCGAACAGCACATTGTTCGGCACAAAAAACGAGGTGCCATCCCACTTGAAGAAGGTGGTCGAAAAGACATTGAGCTCGGCAACAACAAGATTTTCCACCGTCCCGTTCAGCCTTATGAGCACCCTGTCGCCTATGTCGAACGGGTGTATCACGAAGAGGAATATTATGGACTGGATGACGCTATCGGAGAGTATCTTGGAGATAAACTGGGTCCCGAAGATTGCCGAGATGCACCCAGAGATAAAGTCGATCTCACCGGTGGAGGAAATCGCTGTGAACATGATTGTGCAGAAGTAAATGACCAAGCGTGCCGCAAATGCCACGCGATCGATGGCTGCGTTGATCTGCTCCAGGTTCTTGTACATGACATAGCGGTCCTTGTAGGCCTTTTCGATTATCCCAGCAATGTGGTTCTTTTCTATTTTCTCGCTCTTCTCCAGCTTCAGCTGCCCGATGAAGAAGTCAAACACCCGGATGTCCCGGAAGTATCTGCTCAGGTCCCCGATCTTCTGGATCCGGTCGGTTCTCCGCAGCTTCCGGACAAGCTTGTTGGCTCTGGACTGTGCCTTTGCCTTGATCTTACCGAGGATCGTCGGCATGCTGCCTGTGTAGGTGTGTGTCTGGGCAACCAGGTTCAGAAACTCCTTTATCAGCAGCCTCTTCTCCCCAAAGCTGAGCGCAGCAGCACTGTCGGTCCGGAACCTCTTCTTCAGGATAAACGTGTTCAAAGGCTTGGCTAGATTCCGGACCTGGTGGCTGAGCACTGTCTGGGAGTCGCTATCGCCCCCGTTCTCCCCGGTTATTCTCTCGCTGTCTTCGTCGCTCTCCCGCACCGCCGAGATCAGTCCGACAAAAAAGTCGAACAGTATGCACTTCTTGATGCTGTTTATGTACATATTGTAGTTGAACCGCATCGACACGTACTTCACAAGCGCCTTGAGCATCCCCAGCACCAGGAACGAGAGCATGACAATCCGCAGCGTGTAGTGGATCCGCAGCCTGAAGTCTGCAAAAACCAGCAGGTAGGAGTTGCTGAACTCCTTCAGCAGATAGACATACAGCACAAGGAGTGCCAGGAAGGATGAAATGTAGTAGGACAGCTCGTTGAAGTAGTAGCAGTAGGCAGCATTTCCCGTCGACTTCTTGAGATACTTCATGCTGAGGACCTCCAGAACAATGCCGAGCCCAACCACACCCAGCAGCCCCAGGCCCGAGGCCAGGAAGACCTTTCCTAGCGATATCTCTGTATAGCTCTCCTCGGTGTAGACAGGAAACGTATATCCCCAGGCAGGAAGCGACATGCCCAACAGCGCCAGCGACAGAAGACTCAGGACGACATCCCTCGAGTACAGGAAGTCGAAGACCTTGTGCTGGTAGTTGTACTCCTCCACCTCCTCCTCGTTGATCGTGATTGACTCGCTTTCGCTTTCCAAGTAGTTGTGGCTGTCCTCATCACAGCTGCTCAGATCGTCGATTATTTTTGTCCTCAGCTTGGCCATAAGGGGTTGTTTCCGGCGGTTCTGAAGAGCTGCCCGAAAGGAGGGCAACAGCCGGTGTTCTAGGAGAGCATCCGGCAGGTAGCCCCGATAGTCTCTCCAGAGCCACCACTGTAGCAGGGCTGCACTGGCAGGTAGCGTCCCCGCCACTTTCTATTTACTGCCTAAAAATTTGCAGCTCCTTGTAAATTTATTTGTTTCCAGCCCTTGGACAAGGAATGCATGAATCGATGTTCAGCAACAAGATTACCCTGACCACGCCTCAGGGACTGAATAATGTGAAGGTGGATGTCGTCAAAACGGAGTCCTCGTTGGAGGCGAGGCTCATCGACACATCCAACATTTTTTCCCTGTTTATCTGCTCGATTAGCTCCTCCGACTTCTATCTCCTCAAGAGAGACCAGGACATTCTTGTGGACTACGAGCGGTTCATCCAGATCCTTGTGAACCTGTTCCACGGCGTTGCCACTGGCAGGTACACTGCCACATTCAACGATGGCCTGCTAAGGTTCATTGAGAATTCTGAGTTCCGAAACATCTGCAAGCTGGAGCTGCGGTTCAGCAAGCCCGAGGAGAGCCAGTTCCGCAGGTACCTTGGAGACCTGATTTCGAGGATGGAGAGCGACAACATCAAGCTCATCAAGGAAAACAGTGTTCTGAGAGACAGGTGTGTGAATGGGGACCGGGACCTGAGGGAAAAGATGAGGTTTTTGGAGTCCGAGAACATCGATCTGAGAAGGCGTTATGAGCTCCTGGACAAGGACCAGGCGGTTCTTGAGGCCAAGCTTGGATCGAAGGACGAGGAGATATCCCGGATAACCAGCAAGATCTATGGGCTCGAGAATGAGAATGCCCAGCTTAGGTACGAGCTGGAAAAGTACCAGCGGGAAAATGCCTCGTCCTACAAGGAGCAGCTGCGGGCCAAGGAGGATGAGATGGAGGAGCTTACCAAGGAGATATCGACGGCGAACGAGCTCATCAAGAGGCTGCGGCAAGAGAACAGCGAGCTCAAGAGCTTCAAGGCAGACAATCTGGCCAGTGTCCAGCGGGAGGCAGACAGAAACGAGGAGCTGGGCCAGCAGATGGGAGAGATGAGCAAGAGGCTGGCAGCCATGGAGTCGAAGTACAAGAAGGTGAAGGAGGATAACAAGGAGAAGGCCCAGAAAATTGAGGAGCTTCTCGAGGCCAGAAAGCTTCTTACAAGGAGGCTGGAGAGTGCGCAAAATGTATATGACCATTTCCACTCAAAGAAGGTCGAAGACCACTCCGACCACTTTTCCGACACATTCAGTCTGCGGCCCGAGTCTCCGCCGCCCCACCGCTGAATTCCAGCCCCGATCTCACATCCGGAAGAAGGAGCCTAGAGGCCCGCATATGCAGCAGCCCTACAATTAAACTAGTTCATGGCATCCTGCAGCCTGGAACACGTGCTTGTTGTGTCTGTCAGGCGAATCGTATTTATTCAACGCTGTAGTATTTAATTACCCTGTCTGCAAGCTCGTTTACCTGGGCGATCGTGTTGTCCAGCGACCCGGAGTTGTCGATAACCATGTTGAAGGCAGAGGACTGCTCCATCTGGGCAAATGTGTCGTATGTGTCCATTCTGCCGACAAACTCTGCCTCGGTAAACTGCTCGTTGGCACGCATTCTCTGGAACAGCCTCTTTTCTAGGACTTTTCGGTCGATGCGGATAAAGCAGAAGAAGCACCTGGGAAACTTGTCCCGGAAAAAGCACAGGCCGTCCAGCTCAATGTCCAGCACAAGAATGTTCTCTTCATCGAGCCTGTTTGCAGGCGTTCCGTAATAGTTTCCGTTGAACTCTGTGTATTCCAGGAAGAACTTGCTCCTTATTTTTTCCTCGAAGTCCTCCTTGGTTGTGAAGAAGTACTGCTTCCCGTTGGTTTCGTTGGGCCTTGGGGCGCGTGTTGTGTACGAGACACTGAGCACAAATAGCGGCTTTTTGAGCAGGTGCTCAATGACGGTGGACTTTCCCGCTCCGCTGGGCCCTGTAAGCACTAGGATCCTGGACATGCGGGGGAGCAAAACACGGAAATGTTAAGGACGATTCCGCCACGGCCTGCGACGCATGCATGGGCCCTGCCACTGGGAGCAGCAGCAATCTCCACACACCGTACGTCAGTCCTCGTCCTTGGAAACTTCGAAATTGAATGGCCTAAACAACTCTCCGCCGCCACTGTAGAACTTGGAGAAAAACTCTATCCAGTTCAGCCTCAGAGCATGCAGGCAGGAGCTGAGTCCTTCGAGGCCTATCAGAAGCATGAATGTGCCAGCAAGGTAGATGGGCAGCGTGCATGTTTTTGCCACCCAGTTGGTGTTTCCAAGAGTGAACTCGTGGAGCACGGAGGTCAGCTGCACATGGGCCAGAGAGACGGCCCACAGCCTCAGGTACGAGCTGGTGTTCGAGATGAGTCCAAGGCCGAACTCGACCACATGAATGCCCGATGTGATCCACAGATCAAGCATACCGTCCTTTGGCACCTTTTTCTTCGAGATAAGGTAGACAGGCTTGCTCAGAAACATCCATGGTATGCAGACCAGGATCAGCGAGGCAATAAGCAGCTGGACGTACAGCTGTCCCGGATACATCGGGTCCTTTATGCTGAACGGGTCGGTATACATGGAGATCAGTGTGTTCACCAGCGAGGGGTGTGTTATGGTTACCAGCCACTTGTAGATGCACAGAAACACCAGGTACCCCAGGAACAAGAAGAATGCCAGGCACTGTGGGATGGCCACGCAGATCAGGGTGACCCTGTCCCTAAGAAGCAGGGAGTTTGCGATGGAGATGAGCGAGCCCAGGCCCATATGGGCAAACCCGATAATCAGGCTCAGCTTCATTTTCAGAGAGTTGATAAAGACCATCTTGTTGGCTGCGTGGTGCCAGACGGGGTCGATGCCAAACGGATATGTCCGGCTTGTCTCGTGTCCCATGCTGTACCTTGACTGAAACAAGGCAACAGGCAGGGAGCCGAAGTCCCCGTATAGGAGGCCAAACCATATGGCAGCGAAGCCACAGGTTGCAACAACGTATTTTCCGTCAAGGATTATCTGGAAGGCACCGCATTTCCCATTAAGCCGGTCGAACCTGAGAATCATGTAGGCGGCCATGGCCAGCAGAATCAAGCCGTGAAGGATGTCGCCAAACATGGCGCCAAACAGGAAGGGGAAGGTGAAAGTCATGAAGATGGCTGGGTTTATCTCTCTGTACCTGGGAACACCAAAGACGTTTGTCAGGCTCTGGAACGGCCGTGCGAACTCTGTACTCTGGAAGTGGGTGGGGCGCAGCGCCTCTGCGGGCTCTTCACCTGCCGGACCCCGAAAAAGCGCGCCGGGCTTGGTGATTTGGAAGATGCAGCGCCCTCTCGATGTGTCGAAGCTCTTTAGCCCATCCAGCCTGTCCAGATCCTTCTTCAAGACCCAGCCCTCGCCACAATAGCAGTCTGTCCCCTCTGCCCGCACAAGGCTGTTCATCATCGTCAGGATCTTCTTTTCTTTGCTGGCATGATACTCCCAGCGAGGGAGATTCCTCGAGGTGAACTCAAGAAAGGCAGCAATCTGCCCCTTGGTACTTCTGTTCAGCCTCCGAAGCTTTCTGTGCTCCTTCTTGAGCTCGCCGACCCTCGACTCCCTCAGAACCGCCAGGGAGTCAAAGGTCCTACCTCCGATCTCCTCCACCATCTTCCTGACATACTCCATGCACTCTGGCCCCAGAACGTATATTACGAAGATTGTGTGCTGCTTGTAGTCGACTGTTTTGATGTATACATTGCGCCTCAGCTTGTGCTTGACCATCTTTCTTATCACAAACTTCTTTTCCTGGCCAGAAATGGCGACCAGAAAATCAAAGTTGATGACGGCAAGACCTTGACCGTGCTGTACGGAGCCAACAAAGCTCCTGGCAACCTCGGTCATCTTCACGTTTTGCTCAAGAATCTCCTCGTTCTGCAGCTGTGACCGCAGGTGGGCCTGCAAGTGAACCAGCCACTGTTGGTATTTCTGCACCTCTGCCTTGACCTCGATGACTGGTGTGTCTTCCCTACTATCGCCTGCCTCCCGTTCCGTGGGAGCGTTCTCATCAGGAATTTTTTGGCGGGGTGGTGAGGGAACCGTAAAGCTTGAGAGAGTATACTTGTTGTCGAGTCCCTGTGCAACCGTGGGTGTGTTCCTGCTTGCCTCTGCCCTGTTTGCCTCGACCTCGCTCCTCAGGTAGTTGAGTCTCTGCTCCACTGCCTCGATGGCCTCCAGCTCCGCATCGAAGTCTCCGTTCGGCTGCCCACCCTCTCGGAGCTGCAGCACAGAGGCGTCGCCCAGTCGCTCCACTGCACTTCGCAGCCCCGTCGAGCTGCAGTACATCAGGACACACTCGACCTCTTCGGATCTAAGCATCGATGTTTGTTTATCTGGGAAGAAAAGCACTGGCCTGAAACATGCGCAAACACCCCATCCGGCACACTGCAGCGTCGTGCCCCAAGGCTCCCACCTGGACTCCTGCCGAACCGATTTATTCAAAAGACAGAAAGAAAGCTGTATCCAAACAAAAACACAATGACGCCGCAAAGGACCCGGCTTCTTCTGATCGAGCTTGCCATGGAGCTCTCCTGCCCTCCTGATAAATATGGACAGTGGCCAATCAGGTACCGACCAACCGAAATCTACTGGCCAGATGGGCGCTGCATCTCTCCCCGTCGCTGTATGAGCCGCAAAGGCTGCTGCCAAGTCCAGGCAATATAGTGCTGCTGCAATAATTCACCCATGTTTGCCATTCTCACAAAGACGGAGATTGCGGGCCAGGGATTGCTCTCCATGCTGTTCGGTGAGAGGATTGGCATAAGCATGCTTGGAACCACGATCCAGATCGAGTCAAGGAACTTCCAGCTGGCGTACTGCTTTCCCGTCTGCAGTAATTTCTCCGTTTCTGTGAGCCTGCGGCATGCAACCCGGGAAAAAAAGCTGGCCTTCCACGAGGGAATAGAGACCGCCACGTTTGTGTTTGACCGATTGTCTGTTACTCTGGTTCTCGTCCTCCTGCGGAACTCATGGGCATTCTACGAGCATGCCTTGGCCCCGACGCCCGAGGAAACGAGCGTCTCTAATATATGCGTGGGCGAGAGCTGGGGGATGTACAGGGGCCGGAGGTACTTCGTCTGCCCGTCCACACTCGAGACATCCTTTTCTGGAGCATTCGCCTCTCTGCAGAAGTTCCCGTCCTTCTCTAGGGTGATGCACAATTCGAGGGTGTTCTATGCAGACAGCATCAACAAGATCGTCATTGGGACGAATCCGCTGATGAAGAAGAGTATTGTGCAAGGTAAGATCAGAGAATATGTCTCGAACCGCGTAGGACCAGAGAGCTGGGGACGGATCAGGATTTCTCGGAGCAGCCTCCTGCTGTCGTCCTTCAAACACTTTCTCCCCAGCATCTGCATGCTCGACATCCTTGGCATGTCTGTGGCCTTTGAGGAAGAAATCGGAGAGGACCATGGAGCGATAAGAAGGGAATACATTTTCCTGCTTCTCCAGGAGCTTATCCGGGACAAGAGGCTCGCAGAGGCTGGTGGTGTGCTGGATGTCGCATCTGGAGGCTGTCCCGAATTTCTGTACGAGTACAGCATAGATGATGCTGATCCCAGGTGCGAGATGGGGCTGATGACCAACATCCTGGAGGATATCATCGCGGACTGCGGATTTTTGGATGACAGGGCCTACTTTGTACTCCTTGGGGCGGCCATCGGAGCGGCCCTGCTGCTCCGGGAGACCTTCCAGGCCAACTTCTCGCTGGGATTCTACGAAAACCTGCTGGACGGGCAGTTTACCCTGAGACACATCCGGGATGTCGAGCTGCAGAGGAACCTGCTGAAGAGCATGCGTAGTGGCGGGAGCGAGTTGCTTCCCGATGTCCAGGCCGGCGAGGCCGTGGGAGCAATACTCCTTGGATCCAAGGCAAACGCATACGGCTTTGTGAAGTTTGGGTTCGATTGTGTAGTCAGGAAGAAGCTGGACAAGTGCACTGCCTTTGACCTCCCCTTCATCTTTTACCACTTTGAGCCAATCACCCTGGGCAAGCTGAAGAGACTGACGACCTATGACAAGTGCACCGTTCACACGAAGGAGATTGTGTGGTTCTGGGACATCATGGAGCACCGGCAGCAGCACTTTCTGTCAAAGTTTCTGCTGTTTGTAACTGGATCGGGGAATCTGGGGCTGTTTGATGAGGACTCGACAATCTACATTGAGAAAATCAGGGACCACGACGAGCTGTTCCGGGCAAGCTCGTGCTCAAGGAGACTGTATGTGCCATGCTTCGAGACGAGGGAGAGGATGGATTATTTCCTTGACTACAGCATCCTAAACACAGAGGGGTTCCACAAAGTATAGATCACACATAAATAAATGCTATGGTTAGCCTGTGAAAGCGGCTGCACATCGTGCGGAACATCCATTTAATCGTAGAGGCCCCCCTCGTCGGGAGCATTGCCGTCCTTCTCCTCCTCCGCATATCTGCGCAGATCCACCTTCATGGACTTGGCAAATGCCTCAAACCCATCGATCTCTTGCTGCGAGACGCTCTTGCGGGCGTACTTCAGTGCCTCGTTGAAGTGTCTGGCTGTGAGGGCAGGGACAGGGTCCTCCTTCATTCCTGGGTTGCGGATTTCTGCCTCGATGGATTCCCGGATCGCCAGCTTGGCAGCTCTCTGGCAGATCTCCGAGATGTCGGCCCCAGAGAATCCCTCGAGTGACTCGGCCATCCTTTTCAGGTTGTTTCCCCTGATGTCGTCGGCAAGAGGCGTCTTCTTGAGCTTGGCATTGAAGATGGACAGGCGAGACTTGGCATCGGGGAGGGGAATGTACACAAGCTGGTCGAGGCGCCCGGGCCTCATCAGAGCAGTGTCGAGCTGTGCAGGCCTGTTGGTTGCGCCCATGACAAACACATTCTTCTTCTGGTTCATCCCATCCATCTCAGCCAGCAGCTGGTTCAGAACACGGTCGGTTGCACCGCCATCGTGTGAAACCGCACTTCGGGCCTTTCCTATGGAGTCGATTTCGTCAAAAAACAGCACACAGGGCGCAGATCCCCGCGCCTTGTCAAAGAGCTGCCGGACATTCGACTCTGACTCGCCGACATACATCGTGAGGAGCTCAGGGCCTTTAATAGAAATAAAGTTGGCATTGCACTCCGTGGCAACGGCCTTGGCCAGGAGGGTTTTGCCACAGCCTGGCGGGCCATACAGCAGGACGCCCTTGGATGGATTCTGCCCAAACTTCAGGAACTTGTCCGGATGATTGACAGGATACTGGACCGTCTCCTTGAGCTCCCGCTTCACAAATGCAAGCCCACCAATATCTGTCCACGACACATTGGGCTTCTCGATGACAGTCTCTCTGAGCGAGCTTGGGTCTGTGTTTGAAATGGCATAGCGGAAGTTGTCGGCATTGACCTTGAGAGAGGCAAGGATTTCGGCGTCAATGGAGTCTTTATCGAGGTCAATGAGCGGGAGCTTTTCTCTAATCTGCTGGATGGCTGCCTCGGAGCAGAGGGAAGCAATGTCAGACCCCGTAAACCCGTGGATGTCCTTGGCTATTTCCTCTAGATCCACGCTCTCGTCCAGATTCATGTTCTTGGTGTGGATGCTCAGGATCTCCAGCCTTCCGATGTCGTCGGGCACCCCGATCTCGATCTCTCTGTCGAATCTCCCGAATCTCCTCAGTGCCGGGTCGATGGAGTTGGGCCTGTTTGTGGCGCCAAGAACAATCACATTCGACATGGCTTTCATCCCATCCATCAGGGTCAGGAGCTGCGAAACAATCCTCTTCTCCACCTCGCCCTGTGTCTTGTCCCTGTTGGGAGCAAGGGAATCGATCTCGTCCATGAAAATAATCGACGGCGCGTTCTTCTGAGCCTCTTCAAAGGCCTTTCTCAGGTTCGATTCCGACTCCCCAGACATCTTGGACATGATCTCGGGCCCGTTAATTATGTACAGAAATGCTCCGGTCTCGTTTGCAATCGCCTTTGCAATCAGGGTCTTTCCGGTCCCAGGAGGCCCGTGCAGCAGGATCCCCTTTGGGGGCTTGATGCCAATCTTCTTGAACAGCCCGGGCTGCTTCAGAGGAAGCTCGATCAGCTCTCTGATCTGGGCCATCTGCCGCCGGGCGCCGCCAATGTCATCGTACCCAATCATGTTCGACTCCTTGTCCAGGTCAGATCTCAGCACGCGCCCATCGGCAATGACGCTCGTGTTCTTCATCACCACGGCGTGGGTGACATCCTTGGTGTCTCCCTCGGCCCCAGTGTTCATTTTGACAACCTTGAACTCCATCGCAACCATCCCGCCGCTCTTGATCTTGTAGATATTTCCTGTGCTCAGATAGATTCGGGGCTTGGAAAAGAACGGCTCGACGTATGCAGTGAAGATGTCCCCGGAGATCCTCTCCACAGTGTCCTCAATTGGATAGAAGTATATCTCGTTTGCCATGGGAACATCCTCCACCTTGAGGTGGTACAGCTTCACATAGTCGTTGATACGCACCGCAAGGTTCACTCTTGCCTCTTTCGACAGCAGCGCCACATTCCTTGGGACAGAGTCGTCAAAGACAACTGTCAGGACATTTTCCCGCTGTTTTTTTCCCTTCACCAGCACAGGCTCGTCCAGGAACACCTCGAAGCCCAGCGCACCGTCTGCGGCATCGCTGTGGAGGCATATCTCAAAGGGCTCCAGCTTTCTCTTGAACACATCGTCCTCCTTCACGAGAAGCGAGTTTTTGAGCCTGGTTTCCAAGATTGCCGTGCTCAGATCCATCGGATTTGTTGCAGACATAAGGGTTAAAATTTGATGTGCTTTTCCATGGAGAGGTCAAACAAACAAAGCCACCTTGGGACGTGCCCAGAGACCCGACTTGGGTGCTGATGCAGAGCTTAGTCGCCAGGACAATTCTGTCGCCTGAGGATCTCCAAACCCACAGCCAAGCTTCCGAAACAGCCCTTCGTCTGTTGATTATCCCGATGGCCACAACCACGTGCTTTGATCTCACAGTATGTATCAGCATGCTTTCCGGCGGATGTGCTCTGCAAGTGGCGTAATAAACAACAGACCGCGTAGAAACGGTGGTGGACAGTGGCACAGCCATGAGCCAGATGGTTTATGTGATCCGCGCTTGGAAGCCAAGCCACCAAGTGCTACAATTCATGAACCGGTAGATCTGCTTGTTGTATCCTGTGGACTCCAGTCGACGGTGCGGGATAGATGTTTTGCAAAGACCTCTTTCACTCAAGAAAACAGTGTTACTGCATACACATACATCTTCATTCACTTTATTCACACACAATACTCTTGATTTATTTTATTCGAAATATTATTTTTTTATACTATTTAAAAATTTTAGGATAAATAAAAAAAAAAAAGCCTGCACCCCATAAGCAATACGATGCCAAAGTGCTGTGGCTTTATAAATGATATAGCCACCAAAGCTACAGAAGTGAGCGGAAATGGATTTTCGTATAGTGTGGAAAAGACAAAGGACTTTTCTGTGTGCAGCGCCAGCAAGAGTGGGCTGGACTACTGCATATCTATCGGCGAGAAGACGTATGATATCAACCGTGTCATACTCGTGGCGGCTGTGATCATCATGGTTCTTGCCATCGCATACTACTGCTCCCGACGCATAATCTCCAAACTGTGCACTACAGTAGCACCGAACTTGCTGGTCCTGGTGTCGTACAGCATGCTTAACTCCCTCTGCACACTCATGATCCCAATAATCAAACTTGTTTCCAGCAGCATGGGCTACTCTGTGAAGGCTGTGTGGTACGATCCAAGGACATGGTGGGAATTCATATCATCCTGCACTTATTTCCTATCTGGATCAGAGACAGCCACAGTGACTGAGGCGATTGGAAGATCCCTCGAGAACCTCTACTCCAGTGGCTTTATTAGCGACATGAATATTTTTGTCTTCGCTCTGGAGGCTCTCCTATGTGTGGTGCTTATCTACTGGATCCTCACACATGAGCGAAATCTGCTGCAGACAGTGACAGGGTTCTTTGTCTGCTGCTTCGGGTCCTGCATGTTCTGGAAGAACATTGGGGAGTTCATCAGCTTGGTATTCGGCCTTAACAGCCCTGATCTTGCCAACTGGATTGCTATGTTTGCTTTTCCGGTTATGTATCTGGTAGTGGCACTCACCTGGATCATCATTGTGTCCATCCTCACCATCATCCTCACCATGATAGCCATAGCCGATGCTGTTATGTTTGTCATAGCCGATGCTGTTATGTTTGTCTTCGCAGCCACAACTGGCTCTGTCAAGTCATCCTTCAACTCCACTCCCAAGAGCCCTGTTGTATCTGATGACGATGAGGAAGACGCATAAACATTTAATAAACTCGGACAACCAGAAAGCTGTATCTGTGTGTTATCGTACCCAACTGTATGCCCTTTCCGGGTGCCTACTCTTCGTTAAAGAAGGCATCGAGCTTCTGCTGTATCTCGTCCTTGCATCGACCCAGGTATCTGGAGGCATGGCTGGCCCTGCTTTCTTCCAGTCTGCCAACAAGATATTGGAAGTTCATGTCGCAAAATCTGAGTCTGTGCTTCACCTGCTCAAGAACCTCGTGGCTGCCCTTCATGGCGGAGCAGCTGCCGAAGATTCTGTTTTCCAGCACCGAGAGTGCCTCGAGAACACATGCCTCCATGCACAGGACACATGTTCTGCGTCCAATGCTGCACCTCGTGCAGTACTCCACAAAACTGCGCGCAAACATCTCAAGGAAGTCGAAAACATCGTCCAGAAACGACGAGAGCCTCTGGATCCTGTTTATCCCCGCCAGCCCTGCCCTGAATCTCCCCAGAAAAAACTGCTTGAAAAAACCCGAGGGGGTTTTGTGCAGGCCCATCAGTGTTTGCAGCTCAGACTCACTGTCGATGTCCAGCCAATCAACCACCTCGCTCAGGCAATCGGGTCTTTTGCCCGACAGCTCCAGATACGTAACAATGTTCTCCAGCCTCTTTGTTTCGATGCAGTAGTCAATGTACTCTCTGTCGACCGAGTCCTCCTTCTCGGCCTCAGGGACATACTCGTAGCTCGCCTCCTGGAAGGCCTCGTAGAAGTCCTCCAGGGCAAACTCGTCTCCCGTCAGGGTGCAGAAGCCTCCCTCGATGAGCAGCTTGAGAGTGTTCTCGGCCAGCTCCATCTTGATTGATCCCTTATGGATCGATCTCTTCAGTGAGTACTTGTCGTTCTCTGTACGCTCCCCAATGAAAAGCAGGTCGTTGGTCAGAACACAGAGGAGCTTGCCGTCATTGAAAAACTCGGCCTTCAGGAGATACCTCTCGTTTGTGACAAAGATGCTCATGTCCTCCACGAACAAGCGGCACTTCTTCCTGAAGTCGTCGCTTCTGGCCATCTCTACGTCATCTCTGTTGTTTTCGTAGAGGAGCTTGGATTCCCTGAAGTTGCTCAGGACCGTGTAGCACCGCTGGTAGATGTTCAGCAGGCCCAGCAGACAGTCGCTTTTCTCCAGGAAGTAGCTGTACATGGTCTTGTCGATCTGTGCCAGGAGGCTGGTCAGCTCGTGCCTGGCCTCGCTGATGGCTGCCTCCTCGTATGTCGGATGCTTGCTGTTCAAGTACTCCACCATGTTCAGCGAGCGGAATTTGAGCACCTCCTCGCTGTTCTCCATGTGGGTGCAAAATAACACACTTTATAAATGGCAGCGCTCAAGGCGCCAGGGAAGTGCCCTCGAAAATATTTAATAGTTAATATACTTTTCGTTAATGATAGCTATTGTTGGGCCCACAGAAAAGCAGCACACTTCATTTACATCAAAACACGCCACTCCATCCTCCCTCAGCCGCAGAAGCTCGTCGAACCTGACCACCTTGGCCTTGCACAGGCTGTCTCTCTCGTAGAACACCTCGATGTCGAACACCATGGGCTGCTTGCATGCTATGGTAAAGAACGTGCGGCCGACGTCGATGTTCTCATACGCCTGTCCCCCCACGTCCTCCAGCGGGATCCTGTATGTCCCGTACTTGCTGTATGGTGCCGTCTGGGTGTTGAACAGGACACCGCTTTTGTTGGCAAACATCGACTCGGCGAGATCTGCCACGTACTGGTACAGGTACTTGAGGTACGAGTCGAGCCAGACGCCCTTCTGGAAAAGGGCATCGGATGTCTCGATGTTCAGCGAGATCTCCTGGCTGAGAAGGCGATACTTGTTCATGAGAATGTCGCTTGCTATCATCTCCAGGATGGAGGAACACCCGTCAGACCGCTTGACAATACCCTTTCCCTCGAGGAACTTGAGATCGTTCCCGACTGTTCTCTTGATCGTCTCGATGTCTGCGACATCAAAGCCGTTTCTCGCAATGCATTCCAGCTCCGACGGGGTGGTGGAGCTCAGGATCGAGTCCAGGTCGGCCTGGTCAGAGATGGAAATCAGAAGCAGGATCCGATGCTTCAGGTCCCTGAGAAGCGCCTTCATGGCCAGGCTGTCTTCCTCGCGGTGGTCGTCAAACTGATTGTCCAGGGGGAGGATGAACTTTTCCTTAAACAGCTGGGGGTCTCTTGGGGCCTCGGCAGGGCCAGGGACAGAAACCTCCTTGTACCTCTCGAGCGGCCTGATCGGGCTCATTTCCGACACTTGGCCATTCACCTGGATGGGCACACTGGCCGTGGCATCTCCTATTCTGCTGAGCATATCCACCTTGTAGGCTGTGGAGGCGCGGGACCTCACCAGGGCCAAGCTGGCCACCGTGTCCCGCATTTCCCTGGGCATTCTCTCGAGATTCTGCTTCAAGACAATAATGATGTTGTTGATCTCCTCAATGTTGATCTCCACCTGCAGAACATCGTTCCGCGAAACACAGTCAATAAAGTGGTCGTCAACGTCGAGAGCAATGCGATGCTTGTTCTCCAGGTCAGCTCTGAAGCTAGTGGGGCCGTGCTTGCACTGGTCCAGGAAGTCCCTGAGAGGAGAATAGTCGGACAATTCGAAGTCCGAGGTCCTCTCAAACCTGGAGTTGCACAGATAGACACGCTCCTGGTCATTGGGCGAGTATGCATCGCGGCGGCTGCCCCCAAGTATGTAGCGGAAAAGCTCCGCAGCAACATAGTTGTTGGCACAGAGTATGGCGGGCTCAACGAAGTTCTCGTAGAATTCCGGGGTGCCGACGAAAAATCTCACATAGTATGGGAGGTCGATGCCCACCAGATACTCGTGCTTGCTCTTGATGAAGTCGACGATCGCACGGGCGCGCCTCAGAATCTCCTTCCTGACCTTCTCGTCATCGATGGCATCGTCAAGCATGGCTCTCTTGTAGTCACTCTCGGAGGTTGCCACCGAGCACTGCTTCTGAATATGCGACGCCACAGCGATGGGGCTGAGGTCAAAGTTCTGCGACGACGTAAATGCCTCGGTCAGGCTCCGGAAGATCTTGGAGGTCACGAAGTGGGACCTGGCAATTTTGACTAGCTTCTGGATGTCTCCGTGCAGGTTGGCCTTGATCAGCTTCGAAAAGTGGTAGTCGCCAATCGTCGTGTCCGAGAAAATGACTCGGAGCGGGAGCTCAAAGCCCGACGAAAGGATGTCAAAAAGCAGACTGTAGTCGTGCATAAGTACATACAGGGCCTTCTTGAATGCTACGTAGTCGTTGGCCAGCGGGTACGACTTGACGGGTATCTGGCGCAGCGAGGCCTGGTTCTCCAGGAGAAGCCTTACCGACCTCAAGATACTGTCCTTCTCGACCTCCTTCTCATAGTTGTGCTTGAACTTCTGGATAATCTCATCCTGCTGCTCGTTGATGATCTTGTTGGCCTGCTCGTTCGAAAAGTCGAAGTCCACAAACTTCTTGATCGAGGGCAGCGACACATTCCCCTCATAGACAAGCCCCTTGAAGGCTCGTCTCCAGGCAAAACACTTTCCAAAAAGCTTCATGGCTGCATCGTCCTGCACTGCTGCGACCTCAGAGCCGCTGCCCACAGAACTCCCGTCCCCTGGAACATCCTGCTCGCACTCCTCTGAGTCCAGCTTGCCATGGATGTGGTCAAACCTCTGCATCTTGATGTTCCGGATGTCCTCGGAAAACAGGCTCTTTTCCAGGTACGTGAACACGACATCGTCACGCACAACAATACCCCTGCCCAGCCCCCTTTGGTTCAGAAAGCAGGCGAGCCCGTGGATGCAGTAGATCACCTTTGGAATGTTCTTGGAGTCGTAGAGATCAACAGTCTCGAAGAAAAAGTGTCTCCTGAGCTTGATCTTCTTCAGCCAGTTAAGGAACACCATGATGTTGTCAACATGCTTGTACTCCTTGGTCGGGTTCGTGTGGACCCTTTCAACAAATGCACTGTCAAGCTTCTGGACGACCCTCGCAAGCATCTCTGCCTTGGGGAGCTCCTCCTTGAAGGAAGGGATGTCATAGCTCTCTCCAGTCACCGCACATACCCATTCTCTTGCCTGGTCAAGCTTGAGAAGGAAGTCCTGGAGAGTTGTTGTGGTTATCTTAGCATCCATGACCTCTGATGATGAGGGCATCGTCCCTGAGACCAGGTTTCCTATGGAGTTGCTCTTGTCATCACCACCTTGCTCCATTATGAGGGACCAAAATTTATTCTGGTTTTGGAGGGAAGAAAATCCCGGCAGCAGGAGGCCTCCAAGAGCAAGCATGCACAGAGAGCCGGGCACCGAAGGATCTAGGCTAGATATGAGTGGCCTGGCCATATGTATTGACATAGCTGCCTCTATAGAGCTCGGCTCGCAAATCTCTCTAGTATCTCAAATTTTGCAAATTTTAAAATCAGCATCAATTAAGAACGGCTCTTCCTGGTCGGAAAGCACACAGACAGCTGCAATGGCAGCCAAGCATATGGCAGCAGCAGTTCTCGGCCTGCCAACGCCGTGCTGTATGCAGTTTCTTTGTCGGCATGAAACAAATGCTTATTCGTAGGCCTCTCCAAAACGAGCACCGATGTCCTCTCGCTTGTAGTTGAAAATCACCTGCAAGGACGAATCATATAATTCTCCGCTTTCTCCGTCGTTCAGTGCTATGTCGTACCGGCTGTATCCCTCGGGGATGTTAAACAGCGGGAACTCCCGATAGCTGAGCAGCGTATCAGCAGAGATGGCTTTGTAGCTGTAGATGTGGAAAGCCAGCAGATCGACATCTTTTTGGACATTGATCGTGAAGCTCTCATTATAAATAGGATTTGGGTTCCTCGTCTTTTTATCGGTCTTGTAGATCTTGTCGCTGTTCAGGTAAACCTTGATATATGGGTCGCACGATCCGTCTGTGGACTTGAGCCCAGATGCCTTGATAATAAACACTTCCAGCTCACCTCTGCTGTGAGCAAACTGCCTTATGAACGGACATGCCTGGCATTTGCAGTACAGGTCGGCTGTAAGAGAATCGCCGAAGTCGAACCCTTCAGCACAGTTGCGCTTGGGAATGACAACACGTGCAACTTCCCTGTGCCCATCCTTTAGGCTGCAGAAAACACTGCCTTTTCCCACAACAAGTGTCGACTTGTGGTGCACCAGCTTGAGATTCTGCACAAGCCCCTCGGAATGGTAGTTGAGTGTGTAAGCACCTGGCCTGCTGAACTTGCCAAACCGGACCTGGAGCACCTTGACATTCTCATCATCGTCGACATTGTCGTAGTCGGTGAAGGGCGCAGTCTCCACATCAAATTCCACCCGGATTTTGTCGAACACAACAACCCTGTCGGACAGGTCGAGTATCTCCTCCGACACAAGAGTGTCCCCATTAAACGCGTGCCGGAACAGCCGGACCTTTATCCAGGCCTCGTCCACGATCGGGACCACTGCCTCTCTTTGGATGCGGATTTCGGTGGAAAAGGGCTCCATTCTGACATTCATGTGGTCAGTCTCAAACACAACGAAGAATGTCCCAAAGGCCTTGATGTACTTGATAGAAAATTTGTATGCCGTCTTGTAGCTGACAAACCGCTGCTCGAGCGGGGCCTTGTTGTAGATACCCAGGACAGGGCTCTCTGGACGCACCTCATGCACCTTGCTGTCAGTGCGCATCCTCTTTCCAGCATGGCCGCCATTGCCGATATAGGAGCCCATATACTCCTCCCCGCAAGAAACATGCTGTGGGCCAGGAGCGTCACCATCTTCTGCAGTGTTGGTGCCCACGGCATCCCCATCGGTGTCGACGGGCTCAGCCTCCTCGAGCACATCCTCCTGTGCAAATTCCCGGTCCTCCATGTCGACATACTTGATGTCGAACCTGAGGTTTATGTCCCCGCTCTCTACTCCGGAAATCCTGTACTTGAGAGTTTCGCCATTCTTTATGTCTCCTAGAGGCACAACCACCTTGCCCAGCTCAGCATCGTCCTTCTCGTTCATCAGAACAACCTTGATCACGTAGTCCTCGAAGTCGCGTATAAAGAACTTGAAGTGCTGGTTGTAGAACGGGTTCTTGGTGGCGAATATCCTCTTGGACTCGCTGCATTTCAACACCTTCCTCTTGACGAGGGCCTCCCGGGTCTCCAGGCTGACAAGACAGTATGTGGAGTACAGCTTGTTGATTGGGTCGCCCGTGCACAGCAAGTCCTCGATCGAGATCAGCGACAGCCCAACAATCATGCTGTCCTTTGGCGTGTCCGTCAGGGGGTAGACCTGTGTGGTAACACTCAGGTATCGCCTGGAGCCCTCGTCACACAGATGCACTCGCTCGGAGAATATGTGCTTGTTGAGGTTCCTCAGGCAGATCTTCCCGGTGCAGTTGGTCTCGCCAGCCGACCTGAGGGTGACACCAAGGTACTTGGTGGTGTCAGTGACAATGTCATAGAAACCTTCGTCGAAGATCGGGTCCTTTCCAAGTTTCCTCGAGGTTTCTCCAAACACCTTACCGCTGTTGTCGAGGCGGACCCAGTATGTTGACTCGTCCACGGCCTCGAGGCTATGGACGTACACATAGACGACACCCACAGTGCTACCGCGATACTTGGCCAGCTGCTCCAAGTCGATGTTGATGGCCTTTGGATCGAGCAGGAGCGATTTGACGGTCTTCTCAATCAGCCCGTTGAGCAGCCCCCCGATGTAGGGCAGGTCAAGCATGTCCACCGACTTGAGCGGGATAAGCTGGAAGTCGATGATGGGCATCTCCAGGAGTGAAAAGCCGAGCCGCGTGACAAACGGCATCTTCCTGGTCAGGTCAAGCTCTACCTTGAATATTCCCGAGAAGGTAAAGTTCTTCACAAGAATTGGGATTGTTATGAGGTTGCCAAGCACCACACTAAGCTCAATGTACGTGTTCCAGTGTGCTCTTTCCTTCTTGAAGTAGGACAGAATCTCCTCCGATGCCTGCACAGGGATTAAGTTTGTGGCAAACTCCAGCACAATCTTGTCCTCTGCATTTTCCAGGAACGAGATCCGCTCCACCACGGGCGGCCGGGTCCCCAGCGTTATCTCAGAAAGCTTCAGGACCAGCCCCGGCCTTGTCGAGGCCTTCTTTAGCACGTTGTTGACCTCGTTGAAAATGATCGAGGACACGCTCTGCTCGGCCACCTCCCAGATCTTGCTGGTGGTGTGGTTCATCCACTCCACTGTCTCAAACTCCCCAAGGCTCTCGCGTTTCTGGACATCCCGGCCTATTGCCTCCAGCGTCCTGGTGTATGCCTTAACTCTTCTGCTAAACACGTAGTAAACAATATGCCCCACCACTACAAGGAATATGAAGTTGAATCTGAACCGCCCTATGAGATAGCCTGACACTATGGAAAATATGAGGATGCCGGGAATCTGCAGAAAATTGGCCAGCCCGCTTCGCGGGGAAAAGTCCAGGGGATTGGAGGTCCTCATGGCCTCGCTTGGCGGCCGAGACTCCTCTCTGGTGCATATTTCGGCTGCTGGAAGACTGTTTGGTGTCAGGGGCGCGTTTGTGGGCCTGTTCTCGACACCCAGTTCATTTTCAGGAGCCCCCATTGAAGGGCACGGTTTATTTTTCCATTGTATTCCGTGCGACTCAATCTGGATCGCAGAGAGAACAAATAATCACAAACAATATGTATTGAACAACAACTGTGCTTTGGGACCTGCACAACACCAGTCATGTCAAAGGAACAGGCTATGGCCCGTGACACATGGTCTGCTCGCTGGCAGAGTATGTTTTGGGCTTTTAGGCAGCATGCACGCTTAGCACCAGTGGAGCTTTACAGTTGATGCACCAAATCACGTCCTTACATTCACAGAGGATCTCTAGCCTGCCGTAGGCACCTGCCTTTTGCCAAGGGCCCCGGTGCCCAAAGTTTGCAATTTATCGGCAAATAAACACACAGCCCCTGCCAATGAACCAAGGAAAATCATACTCCATACTTGCTGAGATGGTGCAGGATCTTCGTTCCGACATCCGTATGGTGGAGTCTGTGGCTGGATATGACTACTTCACCATCAAGGTCGAGGAGCATCTCGGCAACCCCAGGCGCTGTGCCCAGCCATCGATCACATCTGTATATGCCGACAGGGGCAGGATCCAGACCATTGTGGTACAGTATGTTGCCAATAAAGCGGAGTATCAGCTCGCAGACATCAAGCGTATTGGACACAGAGGTAACGGAACCAACAGCGCCTCAAACCAGGTGCCCCGTGAAAACACAATAGACTCGTACATGCTGGCTTACAGCAAGGGGGCCCAAATGGTCGAGATAGATGTCCAGCTTACTGTCGACAAGCAGCTTGTGGTGTTCCACAACCATGCCATCCAGGGGCGCCTTGTTGCGGAAATGACATATTGGGAGTTTATGCTCGGGTCTGGCAGCCTCGAGCACGACTTCCGCTCAACCAACACCACTCTGGAAAACATTCTCGACAGTCTTCCTGACGACCTGGCGGTGTATCTGGAGATAAAATATGAGTCACTGGTTGAGAACTATCCAGCCAACTATGCCAACGATGTTGTGGAGCACACTCTGAAGCTAGTCCAGAGGTACCCCGCCAAGAGAGTTCTTTTTGCCTCGTTTTCGCCCTATATCTGTGCTCTTATCAAGACATGCTGTCCCTCGTACAAGGTCTGCCTTCTGCTGTGTGACAGCACGCTGGTGTATGTGTCAAAAGACAGGCTAGCCGACACTGTGGCAGAGTTTGTCACAACATGCGGAATTGACGGAGTTGTTGGCGATACCGAGTTTTATTCCGAGATCAGCGATCTTTTCACGAGGCTCAAGGACAAGGCCAGGATCCTATATGGGGCAGGCACAAACGACGCAAAGTCGCTCGAGAGGTTCCGGGCGCTTGGGTTTGAGGGCTTTTGCACCGACAACCTTGATATCCATCGGTGTCCTGGAAACGAGTAGTAAAGCTGTTCAATAGCTGCCTCTCCACAGCACCATGCTACTCTTCATTTTTGCTATCCGGGTAAGAGCTCCACCCACCAGTTTGCTGGCAGAGGGTGCCTATAGACCACGAGGCGGGAACACTCGTTTGTCCCGCCGAACATAGGAACACAAGCGACAAGCAGGTAAGTTGTGTTCCTGGTGAGGTTTTATTGTCTTCAAAATTTTGCCCTAGGAATGTCAAAACAAATCTCGGAGGTTTTTAGGAAGCCAACAACAAGGATCAAGAGCATTGCATTCCACCCGACAAATCCAATCCTTATCACGGCCCATCACTGCGGGACAGTGTACCTATGGAACTATCTTTACCAGCAGGTCACTGCCGTTCTCAGTGAGCACACTGGAAGCGTGCGCGTGGTGAAGATCCACCCCGCAGGCGAGATATTTGCCACTGCTGGAGACGACAAAGTCATAAGGATCTGGAACTATAAGACCAGGACTGTGGCCCATCGGCTGAAGGGACACAGTGACTACATAAGAAGCCTGGATTTCCACCCTACCCGCTCTTGGATTGTCAGTGGATCCGACGACTGCACCATCAAAGTCTGGGACTTCTACTCGGGCCAGATGGTGTGCAGCAGCTCGGGGCACACACACTACGTCATGTCTGTTCTGTTTGCCGACAGCACACACATCATCACGGGTTCTCTAGATCATTCGATAGCTCTGTGGAACTGCAGCAACCTCTTCGAGAAGAAGAAGTTTATGGTGCCTGATGTGGTCCTTACACAAACGATTGATGCGCACGAGCGCGGCATAAACTGCCTGTACATCAGAAACGGAGAGGTGATGAGTGGATCTGACGATCGGGAGGTGAAGATCTGGGAGTACGGCAACGAGAACATCGTTCTGCAGAAGTCGCTGTACAACCACGAGGGCAACGTCACCTCTGTGTATTGCAACGACAAGGCCTTCTATGGGGGAGGTGAGGATAGCTACATATCGATATTCAGGAAGGGCAAGTCGAAGAAAATCAATGTTGGGAGCAGGGTGTGGTGCCTGAGTGGCCGGGACAGCTATGTTGCTGCGGGGACCGACGATGGGCTGATCCTGTTTCGGCACCAGGACAGCCTGGTCGTGGCCCATGATGCAAGGAATATCTTTTATCTGTCCGGAAACACAATCATGAGGCACAACTTCCGGCAGGCTGTGGAGTACTGCAGGATTCGTGGCGATCCCCAGGGGCTAGTTCTAAAAGACGATGCTGTGGTTGTGCAGTACAGCGAGAACTACGATGTCCTGGTGGATGGCGAGAAAAGGAGCGGTGAGGCGGGATGCATAGTCTACCAGGGAGACAGCAAGTATGTGCTGAAGGGCAACGACTTATACAAGGACGGTGAGCTATTCCGATCCGACATCTCGGGAACACTGTACGAGGGGGAGCGCGGCATTTTTGTAGTCAACAACAAGTCCCTTACCTATATTTATGGCGGCCAGGAGATGTGTGCGGTGTTCAACTTTACCATCAGAGACGTGAAGACCCATGGAGAGGCTGTGGCAGTCTTTGGGGCCAACAGGATTCTGCTACTTGACCAAAAGCTGGGCATAGACCATACCATTATTGAGCTAGTAGAGATCACAGGAGGCCTGTTCCACGACGGGTTCCTGATATACACCACTCTGCGGCAGATAAAGTTTTTCTACGAGGACCACGGGATTCTGCAGTCGATCGACATGTACTGCAGGCCTGTGTGCGTGCACGACGGTTACCTGCTGCTCCTCTCCCAAAAGGGGATTGAGAAGGTGCTTCTGAACCTAAGCGAGATCCGGTTCCGAAGAGCCGTCATAAACGACGAGAACATACTTTCTGTCATCGAGACAGAGCAGCTGCCTGGGCTTAGTCCGCTAGAATACCTGATCCAGAAGGGAAAGGGCGGCATAGCACTTCCGTACATCAAGGACAACGAAAAACGGTTTGAGCTGTTTCTGAGCGAAAATGCCTTCGACGATGCTTACAAGCTCTGCGAAAACAGCAAGATGTACAACAGCCTAGCACTTAAGGCGCTGGCCCATGGGGACTATGGGGTGGCAGAAAACTGCTTCCGGAAGAACCAGGACCATCTGAGCCTGTTCTTTCTGTTTCTCAGCACCAAACAGCTTGACAAGATGAGGGACCTGGAGGGCGAGGAGGTTGAGAACATGGTGAAGATAGTCCTCGAGGACAGGAGCATTCTGCCAGTAGGGCAGCCGTGTGATACCCCAGACGAGGCCGGAACGACAGAGAGACCAGAGGACGGGCTAGAGGGTGCTCTTGGGGGGCTAAATGTATCCAGCACGCAACCCTCTAAGAGGCCAGATCCGGTGCAAGATAGCCCCACCGCATCGGTGTGCCCTGACATGCCCAGTCCCCATGGTGAAGCAGGAGACGAAGGACAACAAAGAGAAGACGAGGATGACATGGCCAGCACAGGGAGTGCCGTTAAGACGGACTATGCCACCATGAACGATTCCGACTTCCATTCTCAGCTCTTCGAGCTCCCAGATACAGCGCCGAAGGCAGACAACAGAGATCCCAGTGATATTTACAACGAGGCCCTGCAGCTAACAACGGAGGGAAAGTTTTCCAAGGCCATTGAGACATTTAGAAGCTGTATCTGTGCGGTCGCGCTGAAAATCAACAACTCCGACGACTTCACCAGCCTTAGAGAAAAGATAGGAAACTATCTGTTGGGCTTGCATGTCGAGAAGACCAGGCGAACCATCGATGACCCTGAGAAGAACATCCAGATGAGTCTGTTCTTCTCCAGCCTGGCTCTCGAGGATGCCCACAGGACACTGGCAAAGAACCTTGCCATGACCACATGCTTCAAGCATGGTAACTTCAAAACAGCAAAGGAGCTTGCCCAGGCATATCCGCAGGGGAAAAACGCAAGGAAGGTTCTCGCAAGCGAAGAGCATGAGGACAGGTATGCAATCGAAGGTGGCTATCTCTGCTACGACACAATGACCGTAGAGAAGCTCTCAAAGGAATGCGCCCTCTGCTTTGTCAAGTCCAAGGAGGGCGACAAGTGCGGTGCCTGCGAAATTGGAATCCTTCAATAAATGTTCTTCATAGCACTTGGCCAGCAGGGCTTACAGAGAGGCTCCCTGCCAGAACGCGAATAAAATGCTGATTTACTTTATATACATCTCGTAGTCAAACACAGTGATCTTGTATTCCCCATCTATGATGTGCCCGACCACAATTTTCCACCCATCCATTTCCACCTTTGATATCATGTAGGATTTCAGGAGCGTCCTTATGAGCTGCCCGGTACTGAAAGAGTACACCTTGACCTCCTTGCTAGTTGCAATGATAATCAGGCTCCCAGTCACCTTCTGGCTCTTGATCGGGGACCTTTCCTGGATTATGAAGTCCAGTTTCCGATGGATGTAGTTGTACTTGACCACAGTGCCATCAAGACTCGACGACACCAAAAAATTGTCCTGGAAGTCTATCCATCCCACGATCGAGTTGTTGTATCTGTGGGACAGCGACAGCGAGCCATCTATCTTCGAGATCTTCACATCAGACTCCAGGCCCCCAGATGCAACATACCCATTGAATATCTTGACACAATAGACCCTCTTGTCGTGCACATGCACGTCCTTGATGAACCTGCCCCGCTTGTAGTCCCAGAGCCGGCAGGTCCCATCGTACGACCCGCTCACAAGATACTCGTCGGATACATCCAGGCATCGCACGCTCTGCTGGTGGCCCTCCAGCCTGAAAAGCAGGTCGCCAATGCTGTTCCAGACACTGATGGTGTGGTCGCGGCTCCCGGTGATGATGTACCCGTTGAAGCACCTGAGTGCCCTTATGGTGGACCTGTGGTACTTCAGCGTCCTGATGGTCTGCTCGGTATCCAGGTCCCAGATCCTGGCTGTCTTGTCTGTGCTCCCAGTCACAAGCCTCTTCTGGACCAGGTCAAAGGCCCAAATTCCTCCTGTGTGTCCAAGAAATTTTTTGACCATGTTTCCGTAGAAGTCGAACGCCTTCAGGCTCTGGTCGTCTGAGGACACAAATATCAGCCCGTTTCTGATGACCATGTGCGTCATGTCGCTCTGGTTGGTCTTGAATGTGGTCTGCACCTCCAGCATTCTTTTTATCGACTTGATGAGGATGCATCGGTTTTTCAGAATAGAGACACATCTCTCTTTGCTCAGCCCAGACGATTTACAGAACGAGTTCCAGATTTCTGGGCTATTTTCCAGGACCCTATGTGTGTACTTGTAGCCAAGAATGGGCTTTATGTCTGCTATGCCAACATGCATAAAAACCTTGCTCAGAACCTCTGGGGGCACTCTGGCACCCCTTCTTGTGGGATTTCTGCCTTGCCTTAGCATTCAGTCAGTTGAGGGGTGAGGCTGTGCGTTTCTTTTTAGTCCCGACGGGAAAGCAGCCTTGGAGATGTGCGTGGTGAGAGCAGGCAGGTCTACGATTTGTGCCGAAATGTTACCTTGGTATGGGCAGCACAATGAAGATCCAACTGCCAAAACCGTTCGCCTACTGGAACAGCATAAGAAACCATCCAAGCTGAACCCATCCGTGCCACTATGTAGATAGACATCCTCTTCCAGCCCACCCCATCTGTGGAGGGTCCTTCATGATCCTTGCAGTGTCCCGCGAAAATTTGTAGCAAAGGTGCACTGTTTATCAAATTTATTTTCTGTTCTATTTATATTTTTCCTGTCCCCAAGCCAGATGGCAGAGAAGTTGGACATAAACACCTTGATTGACTTTTCTGAGGCGCTGGCCAAGGACCTCAAGGTCCCACTGGCCGTGAATATACACGAAGCCAAGACCAAGCCCTCCGATTTCAAAATCCTCAAGAACTTGGCCAAAGGCGGATACGGAGAGGTCTATGTGGTCGAGAGGCAGAAGAAAATCTATGCCATGAAGAAGGTATCGAAGAGCCTGGTCATGAAAAACCCCAACACCACGTTCTTTATGAATGAGAAGGAGATAATGACGTCCCACTCGATAGACTGGCTCGTGCGGAGCTACATGTGTGTCCAGGACGAGGCCCACATCTACTACATCATGGACTTTATCCACGGAGGAGACCTTATGGGGTACCTGTCGAAGGTGGATATTATGAAGGAGAATGAGATCAGGTTCTATGGTGCCGAGATATTCACGGCCATCCATGCAATGCACGGACTTGGCTGGATCCATCGCGACCTCAAGCCAGACAACATTCTAATGGACAAGCTTGGCCACGTCAAGCTGGCCGACTTTGGCAGCTGTGTCCGGCTGGTTGATGGGAAGGTTCAGTCAAGCACCACCGTGGGTACTCCGGACTACATATCCCCCGATGTTCTGAGCTCTGTTGGAGAAACGGTGGTCTACGGGCCAGAGGTGGACTTTTGGACCGTTGGCGTGATCTTGTACGAGATGTTCTACGGCACCACGCCCTTTTACTCCGAGTCCCTGAAACAGACGTACTCGAAGATCAACAACATTGATTTTAAGTTCGAGGAGGGTATTTCAGAGGACTTGAAGGATCTGATTGGGCATCTATTGTGTGCAAAGGACCGCAGATACGGGTATGAGGAGGTAAAGAAGCATCCGTTTTTCCGTGGTATAAACTGGGAGGGGCTGAGACAGACCGAGGCACCCTTCAAGCCGACCTTGACCAGCGAGGAGGACATAAGCAACTTTGTGGATACCGAGTTTGAGCCAGACACCGGCGCTGCTGAGTGCGGGTTCCAGAACTTCATTGGGTTTACTCACGATCCCGAGCATTGTGCCCGGGTCCTTGGGTCGATTCTGGGTGATGGCGGCGATGTCTGCAAGCGATGCCTGTCTGGCGGGACATCAGATACCACTGGTGTGGCAGAGACCGCAGATCTGGACAAAGACATTGTTTGGAAGAAGAAGGAGCTGGAAGACCTCCAGCACCTGATCAGCGCGTCTGTGAAAGAGAGGGACGAGAAGCAGGCCTTGATAGGCACATACAATGCAAATCTGCAGCAAATCATCGACCAGATTGTCTACAAGAAGGAGACCCTCGACCAGCTACAAATATCTATCCACACGGCAAAGGATGAGCTGGGTCTGATAAAGAACGACATTGCAGAGAAGATGAAGTGTGCCAGCACATCCCAACCTCTGCAGGTTGCGTGCGGCGTCTCAGGCATCGGATATGAGTCGCTCGAGGAGCTAAAAGACATCAGAAAGGCCTTTGAGAGGTCGAAGTTTGCCGAGAAGCTGGACTCAATACAGCAGAATGCCTACTGGTTCTACAAACAGAACCAATGCCTGTCGGCCGAGATTCGTGCCCTCAGTCAGAGTGAGGGCGACAGCAAGGGGATTGATGATCTGAAAAAGCAGCTGAGGATCCAAAAGAGCGAAATTCGGGAGTACGAGCAGAAGATCGACCAGGAGATTATGGTCCGGAAGAAACTCGAGGAAGAGATAAAAAGCCTGAAAAAGAGTCTGAGGGAGGCCAGCAGGATGGTTAGTAGCTTTACTCTCCCATGCATCAATGCCATGAACAACAGGGAGACAGAGATAGTGATAAAAGACAATGTACTTCGGGTGGATGGGGAGGAAGCCATTCTCAACAACCTCTACATCCGTGAGCTGAGGAACAACGAGATGCACCACCTTCCCTATAGAAAGAGGGCGCTGTGTCTTCAGCTGCACTTTCTCAGCAAGGCTCCAGGGTGCTCCTCCAGCTCTGGGACTCGCAGGTCGCTCAAGGCCCTCGAGACCGACATGGATAAAGAGTGCAAGATCCTGCGGGGGCTTGAGGAGCTGTTGAAGGTGCTCGCCGGCAAAACTAGGGACGAGGCGGAGATGCAGAAAAAGGGTTCCCTCAAGAAGATCGAGCAGCTGCGGGATGAGATTGAGAGAGCCAAGAAGTCCACAATATCAGAGAGCATGATAGACGACAACGAGAAGGTCTATGAGTTCAACAACCATTTATTCTACGAGAAGACGGTGGCTAAGGGCACGCTTTGCGATCACTGCAACGAGGTGCTGTATGGCATTGTCAACCAGGCCTTCTGCTGCAGGGACTGCCTTCTTGTGGTCCATAAATCGTGCTACATACTGGTTGAGACATCCTGCGAGCTAAACCGAGCGATCAAGGCCGGAAAGACATTTGCGGTGATTTGCCGGACCAACGAAGACAAGGAGAAGCTCCTGCAACTCAATAAAGCCCTATAAATGGCGTCTGTTTCCGAAGTAGCTGGTGGGGAAGTTCCACCTACTCAAGCTCTACAATGGTAAGCAAAGGTGCATCCTCCGAGCTTTTTGCCAGGCCCTTGTTGTCTATAATCAGCCTCTTGAGCTCTCTCTGGATGTCTTCGACGAACTTGTATTTGAATTCGGGGGGAAGGCCAAAGCGATGCAGCGACTCTGTATAAGCTTTCAGCAGTGCAATGTGGAGTTCCACACTCTCAACCTCTTCTAACAGTGCCCGGAGCTCCTCCTTGGATGTGGCTACAGCCTCCGCAGCATCCGGGGGTTGTGCATTGTCCCTACTGTGCTGCTGGATGCGCTTGCACTTGTATTTCTGGCTAAGTGACTCGAACAGCTCATCGGACTCTTTTTTCAGGCAGTATATCTTGTATAAGACAAAGTCCCTATCTGCCTTGAGACGAGCTATCGAATCTGGGTCGAGGAGCTGCTTGAAACCCGACTCCATCTGTCTTTCCACAATGCAGTAGAAGCAATCTATAAACTCGTGCTCTTCGGGCTTGAAGAGTAGCCCCAGATCAAGATCCATCAGGCTCTTTTCTTTGCTGAGCCTTTCTGCCAGCAGTCTGGCCTTTTCGGCATTGCTCTTTGCTTCCACGAAGCATCTGGAGAGCTCCAGCACCTTTTGCTCAAACAGGCATGCCAGGCTATCGATTGACGTGAGTTCGTACTCGGACAGGCTCCAGGAGAAGGCTGCTGCTCGGGAGAAGCGCTTCTCTGTGGAACCCGATCTCCGTCGAACATCCTGGAGCAACTTGGAGCATCGTTTGTGAAGCCCTCCAAGCCTTTCTTCATACAACACGAGCCTTGTTATTTTTATCTCTTGGACTGTGGGCATGGCCACGTAGTCCTCTGTCTGGATCGTATTTGGCACCATTATTATTCCAAACATCCGGGGCGAAGATAAGATGGCGTATAAGCGTTCCGAGACAAACAAATAATTCCAGCCGCCTCAGCTGCCTAACTGGAATGCACCATGACTGGATTCGCGGTACTTTTGTGGCCTCATCAGGCACCTGCTGGCTTCCACAGAAAATTTTTGTGCGTCCTTATAAATCCACACCTATGCAGCCCCATTCCCATGGCCAATGATAATTTGGCACCAAGAGATGCCAAAATCATCTCTATAATCCTGAGGTACCTTGGCATAGAAGAATGCGAGCCAAAGGTCATTGTGCAGCTGCTCGAGTTTGCCTATAAGTATTCCTGTGATATCCTGGAGGACGCTCTGCTCTATGCAAGGTACAGTGAGAGGAGCACTATTACAGGCAGAGACATAAAGCTTGCACTGCAGACCAAGGTTGGAAAGCACTTTTTGCCGGCTCCTCCAAGGAACTTTCTGCAGAGCAGCGCAGATGCGACCAACAGCCGGCCGATGACTCTGCCCGACACCGACAACTTGCTGCGGGCGCCTAACTTCCGGAGTGGGCTGTTCGGAATGGAATACCAGCCTGAGGAAAAAGACAGCCAGTCGAAGAAGCGGAGAGTTCATTAGAGCCGGGCTCCTGTGTGCTTTGGGCCCTTATCGCTGCCTGGACCAGTCAAGCTTTGTATCATGAATGTTAGGCAAACTGCCTAGCGCCTTCATTAAAGAGATAGATATAGCACAGGCTTTCTGCTTCCTCGTGGCAGCACCAAAAATTTTTACCAATATTTTCCATAGTACCATCCCATCCAGATGGCCAAGAATTTTAGGGACGGCAGGCAGTTTTCGACGGAGACTGTGCACCTTGGCACGTTTGTGCATCCTGCAGGAGATCTTCTTGTCCTGAAGCTGGAGCACAAGGATATTCCGTACCCAAACTCGCCGGTGTTGCTCAACAAAAAGCAAATAGGAAGGGTCGAGGAAGTGTTTGGCCCCGTTGACGATGTGTATGTGGCCGTGAAGCCCGAGTCGAGCGTCGGCAATTTCCGCATAGAAACCAAGTTTGAGGGCTACAAAGACAAGTTTATCTTCCGCGACAGGTTTCTCCCAAGAGAAGAGGTTGAGAGGAAAAAAGAGCAGAACGACAGAAAGAAGCAAGCCGAAAGTGCCAAGTCCCGGGGCGGGAAATCCTTTGGAAAGGGCACCCAGCGAGGCAATGGTGGCCCTCGGCGCAGGGGCGACGACCGAAAGAGGGAGGCGGACTCCCAACGCAGTGGCAATAACTTCAAGAAGGGAGGCGGTGCCTTTAAGCGGGACGGTAGGGACTCTAGAGGCAAGAAAGGCTTCGGCAATGATCGCAAATAAAAGTTACTCTGGGGCTGTCTTTCTGCGATACAATTTGGGGCATAGATGCGTTGTTTAGTTTCAGATTAGTGACACACAAGATTTGTAGAGGAAAACACAAACAGAGGCCATGCACCTTCCGCGCTTGATATTTGACACGCTCTTTTCCTCACTTTCCAGCGGTGCTGCAGAGAGAGTGGCCTCTAGGAGGTTAGCACAGTGTGACATCCCCCACGATCTTTCGGCAGTGATCCTGTACGAGTCATTTATTCCGATCGACGCGCTCGTCTTCGAAATCGGCACGGCTAAGCCATCTGCCAGGGAGCTCGACACAATAGTAGAGGCGGTTCTAACAGCCAAAAAGTCCATCCTGTCCAATGCAGGCACGGTGGCTAAGTTCTTTAACCTGAGCGAGACCATAAACGAAAGCCCTCCAATAGATAGGATCCTCAAGTTCAGGCACACACTGATGCAGAGAGACCAGTCCTCCATATTCCGTGAGCTCGTTCGCAACAGCCTGTCCCGCATTTCGGGCTGTGTTCAAGAGCGGGTCGGGATCCTCCACGAGGACCAGCGTATCCTGGATCCAGGAAGGGATTCTGAGTTCCGAAAGATGGTTCTGAGGATCCAGGAGGCCGTTTCCGAGAACCTCGATGTGAACGACCGGATATCCAAGGAACGAGAGGAGTTCTACAGACGCTTTCGGAGGGTGCCTGGAGCCAGAAGGGCAAAAATCTCGCTAAGTCTGGGCGGCTCATTCCTCAACCCGAGGGATATGCTTGAGCTGGTCTCCAAGATCAATGCGAAGGACAGAACCAAGGCCGTGAAGGAGTGGGTGGATGCCATCCTTGAGCCCATAGAAATGCTGCAGATGAACACCATAAAGGGCTTTGTCGAGCAGAAATTTAATGTTCTCGATTTTCTCAGAGAATGCCTGGAGCGGAGGCTGGGGATCTACGACTCAGCCTTCGAGGCCAGGTCCCAAATTCTGAATGCAGCGGGCCTGGATGACCGACAGGTCAAGGAGCTTTTGTCCAGGCAGGAGAAGGAGTGCAGAAGGCTGCTGAGTGTAGTAGAAAACATGCGAGAGGAGCAATGGATAGTTAGATACAGCAAGCAGATCAAAGAGGACTACATAAACTATTTACTTACGCTGCAAGAGGCCGACAAGGTAAAAGTAATGGATCAGTTCAAGGACTAACTGGGCAAAAAATACTTAAATTTAATGACGGTAGTCAAAAGATATTCCATTTAACGAAAGCCGCTCGACTATTCTAGTTTTATGCAGGGCTATTGCTGGTGTGAGCACTCCGCAGCGTATCTTGTCTTCTTCTTCGATTAGGACAAAGGCACTCTGTGTCACAAAAATGGCCGTGCTGACATACCCGGGGTTTGGCCCACAGATCCTAAGGCGGTGCTCCTTTTTGGTGACCGGGTGAATTGCCTTAAACAGAATCCGGAACGAGGACTTCTCTGTGTCTATCTCGGACGGGTTGTCCGTCACGATGCCACATGAAAAAAACCCGGGATACTTCCTGAGAAGGTCTGATGTCCATCTGTACCTGCTCATGAAGTAGATGAGCAGCACAGCCATGTAGTACACCACAAGGTGGAACATTCCTCCTATCTTCAGGTAGCAGCTCACGTGGGCATCGCTGATGCCTTTTTTCCTGAAAAAGGCGCAGCTCCTCCTGATCACATATGGGTCTGCGCCCCGAAACTTGACGGCATATGCATTCAGCTCCGGCATAAACTTGTACTCCTGGACCTTGCTGGATGGGATCATTGGGCCTACCTCTGTTGGGATTCCTGTCTGTATATTGCTGGGAGATGTGTCACCGGTAATCTCAGCGTCACGTCCGTTCCTTGATACACTCATCTCCGACTGTCTCTGGGCGTTTCCAAGACTTAGGATCAAGGAGTCCCATGTGGTCTTGTGTATTTTACAATTTGGCACGTTGAGAACAACTTCGATGCCCGAGATGCCTTTTCTCCTGCCTAGCATGTAGGCGCCGAGATCAGCAGGGAGCGAGTCGAATCCACAGCACTGGATTATCTTCAGGTTCTTATCCTCAGCCTTCTCGTTGTATTTTTGGTAAATCTTTTCAAGAAAGGATGGCTCGCCACAGATGTCAAGATAGTGGGTCCCCGTATCAATGCAGGCCTTGACAATCTCCTCCCCGTACAGGGCATATGGTCCCACACAGCTAATCAGCACACGTGTCCTGGAGGTCAGTGTCCTTATGTTACTGATCGAGCATTCAATCTTCGGCAGCGTTGTCTTAGCGATCCTCGACAAGATCCGTGCAGACGCGGCTATGCGCAGGGGAGACATCTCCAGCTCCTTGATGACAAAGCTTGAGGTAAACCCACTGGCACCGTACAGAATTATGTCATATTCTCGTTTTCCCATGGGGGTGACAATAGGCAGCATCTTTGTTTATGAAAAAATTTGCCCTGGGTAACTGTGGCTGGGCGGGTAAATATACAAGCCCTGTCAGTGTGGGCTGGCGCCACAAGCCTCATAGGCAGAGATGTTTCTACTCGAGTCCTGTGCTGTTCTGATATAAAACCGGAGCGTTTCATGTGATCCAGAAATACACCCAAGGTGCTGTGTGCTTATGGATAAACACATTGGGACGTCTTCTATCCGCGTGGTATGTATCTCAGACGAGGACAGGAAGGAGTTTGTAAATGCGCTGACCCACGCCTTCCAGAATAATAACAGCTTTTTTGTGCACACCGAGGAAGACGGGACTATTTCCCGGTACGAGCTTTCATTCCATCAGGACGTTTCAGAGATTGCGCATCTGGCCAATGGGGAGAGAGAGAGCCCAGTTGCTGGCACATCCAGTAAAACACCAGGACTACCCGAGCCAATTGTTTTTCTAATTGAGCTCGAAAACAATTGCACCGTTTTGAAACAGCTGAGTTTTAATAAAACGGCCGATGAGGGGCCAGGCATGATGAATGATAAACAAAACGAAGGAAGTGGTAGCAGAAATCCGTCCCCGGAGCACACATGCAGTCCTGTTGTGGGCCTCAAGGAGCTAGCCGAGACGCAGGACGCTTCCAAGACCAAGATCCCCATGATAGACCTGGGGACGGGCGACACTAACACAATAAGTCTTGACGAGCTGACGTCTCTGCTCAAGCGGCCGATTCCCCCCGCATCGCGAGATGCTGGACACAAAAGCGACATCCTGCTACCAGACGGATCTCCCGACATACTGTCTGATCGGCAGGACGCGTCCAAGCCAGTCCCCAACGAGATCATAAGCTGTTTGCAAGAAGGTGGTATCATGGGCACCGCACTGCCAAGTGATCCAGAAGGCCAGACACCCGGGCCGTCTTCGGCAAGCCGCAATCCCAGTGTCATAGCAATGACAGAAGACAGTGGCAGAAAAATATATGCAGACAAGAATGTCTCTGACCAGAGCATAATAGAAAATATCCTGGCTAAGGCCTCGAACCCGCGTGACAAGGGGGTGCCGATAAAGACTGAGTCTATACGGAATCTCATAGCCAAGCAGGACGAGCTGTATGCTAAGGAGCTTATGAAGAAGAAGCTGGCAGAGCAGAACACCATTTGTAAGGGCGTGGAGGGCAAGACTCAGAGCACAGACTCGCCGAGGGGAGGCTCCAAGCCCGTGCTTGTTATTGACAACTATCCGCCTGACAAGAAGGATAGTAGTAGCACCATGGTCATAAGCTCCTCAAGTACATGCGAGAGCGAGAGCGAGAGCGAGAGCGAGATCAGCACAAGCCTTGTTGCCCCGTCCGAGCCAGGGGCCAAGAAGAAGGAGGGGGCTCCTATACAGACCAAGGTGGAGTATTGCAAAAGCTCTGAGGTCGATAGCGTGGTGATAAAGATCACCATCCCAGAAAGTTCTGGAATCGAGGTTGTGCTGCACAAGGCGCATGACAACGAGAGTAGCGAGATAATTGGGAATATGGAGGGCGAGCCGGGGGCGGACAGTACTGAGGATGGCACCCAGGCAGTGAACGGGGATCTGGGGGCCATGGACGGCCCTAGCGGCGTACTGAAGAGCATAATCGAGAGTACCTCACCACATAGCATAACTGCAAACAAGATTGATATGGAGACCTCCCATTCGCAGGACACGGCATCTTACCCTCCAAGCCCCGAAAACAGGATTATGCTGAGCATCAAGGAAAGAAAGATGGATCTCGAAAAGAACACGAGCAGGGGTCAAGTCAAGAAAATGGTAGAATTCTTCGAAAACATCAAGGAGCTGGAAAACACCCAATAAAGTTATTATTTGTGATCCAACTTCATCTGTCCCGGCTGTGAGGCTGGGCATTCTATTTATCAAGAGTTTATTTGAGCGGCGGCACACTGCATGTGTGAGGAGGCTATTCCAACGCAAACGGTGACACGAACATCCCCCTGCTATCGCCAGAGCCATCCGGAGAGCCCGAGGTGGGATCCTCTCTCAGCATCCATTTCAAGCTGTCATCGTGCCTGTATGCACAGGCATCCCGTAGAAACACTCCCTTTCCACTCACCATGTCTGCACAGGGGAATTGCGAGGGGTCGTGCGAAAATATGCACTCGTCCCCTTTGAAACACGAGTTTTTGACAAAAAATCTACACAGAACATTGGAAAAATACGGAGTGTGCTTCCTCTTTGGCTTTGGAGGAATCCTCAGCTCCACGTCCTTGTTTATATACTTTAAAAGGAAGTCCTCCGGAAAGTGTGTGGGAACATCCAGTTTTTTGAGCATTGGGGCATCCCATATGGAAAAATTTGTGCGAGATTTTAGGAGAAGAATGTCTTCCCGCCAATGCTTGCGTGGCTGGGAAAACATGGGCATACAACAGGCGGAATTTAATAATAGGCTGTGCTGGAGGCTTCTCGATGTAGACAAGGGGAGCCCACTCAGCACTTCACTGGAAGAATATGTACTGGGTCCTGCCAGATCCCCGCCTGCCACCCCGGCTGCCGCCAAACAATGTCTGGAAAATTTCATCCACCTCTTCCTCGCGGAAGAAGCTGCGGTGGCCCCCACGATGATGTCCATGGGTCTGCTGGGGAGCCGCCTCCGGGTCAATTCCCATGTCGTAAGTCCTTTTCTTGGCGGGGTCGGAGAGGGTCTGGTAGGCCTTATTGATATTTTTTATTTCGGCCTCTCTTTTCTCAACGGGGAGATGGGTATTTGCCGCTGCTCTTTTTCCGGCCTCCCTGACCTTCTTTCTGTGAGCCTTCTTGAGCTGCTCCGGGGTTGAGGACGGAGTCGCGCCCAGGCTCTTGTAATAGTTAAGGAAGTCTGTTCCGGCCTTGTTTGTTGCGTTTCTTCTGTACATCCTCTCCTGCTCCTCGGCCAGCCTTCGCTCGTGCTCTCTCCGCTCAGCCTCTCTCTTCTCCTCTATCTTCTTGAGAGCCAACTGGAGGAGAGACCTAAGGTAACGAGCTCGGCCTGGGCTGAGGCTTGGCTCGTACTTGGACAGAAGGGCTTGGGCCACATTGATCTGCCGGTCCACGATTGCTGCCCGGATGTAGTTGAATATCGTGCCCTCTGAGTTGTCGATCTGGGCCAGGCGCGAGGCGTAGCTAAGGACACCACTAAACTGGGAGTCGCATCCCATCTCGACTATCGTCTCCAGCACTGCCTTGTACAGTGGGTTGAAGATGCTTGGGGAATAGGAATCCGAGAGCTTGAGCCGGAGTAGCTTGTCATACATCCTGACCAGGTGCTGGATCCGGGCGGCCGGGTAAATGTCCGCTGACTTGAGCTCCTTAAACCTGTCATATGCCTCGGAGTACTCACGATAGAGATACTCCTTCTTCATGCTCTTCAGGACCTCCAGGCCATCTTCGATCTTTCCCAAAGCAAACTTGACAATGAGCTTGGGCCGCATCCATGCATCCAAGTCGGGTGCAATTTTCTCGGCGTGTGCAAGATATTTCTCTGCAGAGTCGAAGTTTCCCCTCGCCATATTGCTTTCAATGATGGCCAGCAGCACCTGTGGCGAGTCGGGAGAGATTTTGATGAGACTGGAGATTTGATCGATATCTCTGGAGTCCAGGATGGACAGACACTCCCTGGCCTGGCTTATCAGGAAGTTGTTTTTCTCGCCCTCGATGTTCTTCAGCTCCAGGATCTTGTCGTACTTGCCCATCTTCAGCAGCAGCTGGATATACTCAGACTGGAAGGATTTAGAGGCGCTGTACTGGTCCCAGAAGTCTGCAAAGAGCCTTTCCGCCGAGTCCACATCGCCGGTCTGGTACCTGAACAATGCTTCCTGTGATACACTGAAGGCGGTTTTCTGGGCATGAGCCGCTTCCTCATAGCCAACAGCACCCTGTGACTGGACTGAGGTGGACTTTCCTGTCTCCACAAGCGCCATAAGCTTCAGGATGTGCACCATTGAGGACATAAAATTTTGTGTATTTATGTTAAAAGTTACACATGGCGAGAGATGATTGGCCAATTCTAAATGTCTTTCCCGAAACAACTACATGCCTCTGGGAATGGTCTCCAGATCTGTAGGTTGCAGCAAAAGCCTATTCCTGGTGGGTACAAGCTATGGTAGACAACAATGATGCCATGTAATGTTTGCTGGATTTCCTAGGCAACAAAGACAGGGACACCCAGATGTGTGTCTTGTTTCCAATGGTTTTGAAAGAACACAGCTCATGGCAGCAAAAGGCCGTAACCAGCACTGTGGGAGGAATGGCAAAACCTTAGAGTAAGGTAAGACGATTTAATATCATTGTTGATCCTTGGATCTTCTACGGCCAAAAAAGTTTCCTAGCATGCGTTTCGCCACTGAGTAGGCAGACATGGAGCTCAAGATGGCGGAAAGTATCGCCAGGTAGACCAGCACGTCTTTGACGCTTACAGTTTTGTCCTGTTGCATCTCCACAAGAGCCATTTGTTTACCGACAAGATGTCGTTTTGTGTGTCGCACTCTGTTTACATTTCCAGAAGACTGCTGCAACTACAGCATCCTGAGTCGTAACCTCCTTGTGTGAAAATTTTGAAATACCAGAAAAATTTTCCCCCTCCTGCATGCCACACGATTTAAAAGTCAGACTCGAAGTAGAGAAGGAGGCTCCGCACTGCCACAAGGTCCATGGAGGAAAGGGGCAGCGCAGGTGCCGACGCTGCAACAACCATCGAGGATTTAACAGGAAGTTTGAAATTAACCTTTGTCGTAGATGCCTGCACCAGAATGCCGCCAGCATCGGCTTCAAAGTACTCGATTAAACGTTTAAAATAGCCTCCCGGCCAAGTTGCTGGCACAGTCTTTCTGCTGGGTGTGGTAGAGCCTTCCCCTTGCATTTACCAGGCCCGGGTCTATGGGTCGTTTCTGTGCTGCGAAAAATGTGTTCATACGGCAGTTTATTCCTTTTTGTCGAGCTTAGCAGATGCACTAGCCCTTCTCCTTGGTGTCTTTTTGGTTGGCGTGGATGGCAGGCCGGTCCTATCTTTTGTTTCAGGCCTGCCAGTATTCTTTTTCCCTTTTCTGCATTCTCTAATGCATCCCATGGCTTTAACTGCGAGCGGGACGATGCCGGCGACAACTATAATGTAGTAGTCGTGGAGATTGTAGTCTCTCAGGAGTAGTATGCCTCCGTATACCACGAACATGTTGAAGAGGTCTGCTGGCTTCATCCTGAGCCTCTTTTTCAGTATCAGGCTCTTCACACATATTCCTGCTATGTCGCGGGATATCACCCACGACATCATCGCAAAGGTGTCTTCGGTGGAGTTCTTCAGCTTTACAAGAGAAAAGAATTTCGAGATGTACGGAATCTCCTCCATGAAGAACATGAGGAAGCTGTTTGAGTATATAAAAACGGACAAAATAAACCCAGCAGCAAACCAGGCTACGCTTTCCGGTGTCATTTCGTACCTTGTGTGGAGCGAGTTGGCAAGGAGGGCTGGGACATAAGTTGTGATCAGGGATGGAATCAGCAGGTCCATGATGGTTGGTTCAATGCCTCCATCAACCAGAGACTTTGTGTTTAGAACCGTGCCTGCAACGGAGAACAAAGGAGTCATCTTCTCTATGCTAGATACTGATATCATGCGAGGTATGGGCTTTTTTCTTTTGTTTACTTTAGCTTTGTTTGCTTCTTGTGGATAATGGAAGACCAGCAGGGTGGGCCTCTCGGGAATAGATGGGCAGGTCTCATGATGCTATATAGCATTCAGACTACGAAGCATAGAAGACCAGTAGAGTGGGCCTGTTGCGAATAGATGGGCAGGTCTTCTGTGCTTCGTAGTCTGAATGCTATATAGCATCATGAGATACAGGGCTGTGGAGAGAGATCAGTCGATGCTTCTGAATTATCGATTGAGAGCATAGAGGACCTTCTGCTGGATGATAGCATGAGATAAATATTGATTTGCCATGTAGAAGTAACGGGTTTAAAAAATTTCAGAAAAGGGGCAAATGTCTGGATTACAGAGGCTTCTAGTGGCACTTGGGCCCATCGCCTTGATACGCCCCGGTTACTGCCTGGGATTTACTGATATTTGCGTGCTGTGGTATTATTAAAAACATTTCAATTTTTTTTTTGATCACCCCAGATGTTTGATTTTGCAAGCTGGATATCTTATCTGTACAGTTTGATCTCATTCGGTTCGTTCCTCAGCATACCACTAAGCATAGTAGACTACAGCTCCATGACCATGCTGACCATCTTCGGAGAAGAGTTTACAGTCAGCTTTTTCAGATCGACTCCGCTTACTTCAATGTTCATCATATGCGCAATATGCGCGATCAACATGAACAAGAAGGTCTCAAAGCCAATGAACACGTCGATAAGCACGTTTTTGCACCAGGGGCTGTTCCAGATAGGCTTTCTCAGCATGTTCAAGTACTTCACGCTGCTGCTGAACATGTACGTTGGAGGTGTAAATCCATTTGAGCTCATATCGGAGCCAGACTTCATAGTGCTCAAGAGCTTCTGGTTCCTGTTTCCTGTCGCGCTCGATCTAGCCGTCATCGGCTTTCTGCTCTATCGCTTCTACAAACACCCATATTTTGCAACCTTTGAAGACTTTGCTGGTTCAATCTGCTCGGCATTCCTCACATTTATACTGGCTGGATATTGCTCCCCTGCACCCCCACACGGACCAGATGGCCTTAGTCTTGAGATGGCCCTCTGCATACCTGTGTATCTGGCGGTAACACATGTCCTCGGGCTGGCATTTGGGGGAGTTGCCAAATCAATGGTAAAAAGGTCCATGACAACACTGAAGGAGAAGTCGCGAAAAAAGCTGTCTGCCGCTGCCTCCACCCTCAGATTCTCTCTCTAGGTATCCAGACACCATCCTCTAATAAACCACATCTAGAACTATTTTCTCGTCTCGGACACAAAATGGCCTATTACATTCTGCTTGACACGCTAAAGCAGAAAAAAAAAAACAACGCACTAAGGCCACATTACATGCTCCAGAACATAAGAGCGAGCTGGATGGTAAATAGATTTAACGATTGGATTTGGCCACTCTCTCGATCTCTTCTTTTTTCTTGACGGCATACGAGCTCTGGCTGTTCTTGGCCGCTGCCATTATCTCATTGGCAATGACCTCTGGCATGGTCTTCTTGTTCTTGAAGGCCGTGGTGCGAATAACATCGGCCAGAAGCCTGAGAGCCACATTGAGCCGTCTAAATGGCGAAACATCTGTCGAGGCACGCTTCATGCTTCCGCCCCTACCAATCCTGGCAGAGGACTCTCTAGGGCCCGCATTGATGCACGCATCAACCAAGAGCTGTATTGGGTTCTCCTTGGTGAGCCTGTGCATGATGCTGCAGGCCTCTTTGAACAGCCTTATGGCCAGTCTCTTCTGTCCCGAGTTTCTTCCATGCTGCATAAGATGAACCACAAATCTCTCTACAATTGAGGTGTTTGCCTTGCCAAATCGTCCGAGGTTTATTTTGGTACAGGTGTGAGGAGCAATTCCTGGAATACTGACATTGATGAAGGGAGCGAGGGTCTCATCGTTGACTTTCACATCGTCGTAGCTGTAGGTATTGAAGAGCTTGATGTCCGACATGCCTGCCATGGTGGGGCAAAATTTTTTTGAAAAATTTTATTGGAAATGCACAGGGCGAAGAGAAGGCGCCTGTTCACACAGCACAGACCGTGGACTATGGAACTGGCATGTCCTGCAAGGGTCCATGCGAGATAGTAGTGGGGCAAGACCCTATCTGCGCCGGATTTGTGGCGTTGGTTTCTTACCCGAGCGCTTGGACGGGTTTGGCCTAAGAGCAGATATGGTTTCATAGTCATTGTCCAATCTTTGGGCCTCAACATACTCTTTCAGTCTTTTTTCATCTCTCGGACTGGAGAACGTAAATATCTTCGACAGCTTTGTATCATAAGAGTACTTTGGATTCATCGTCTTTATAAAGCTCAGAAACTTGACAGGAACTACGAACCCAAGTGGATGTAGTTGGTCGCCTGCCAGGACTGTGCTGTTTGTGAAAAGCACAACGCTGAAGTGGTCGTTTAGAACACACAAGAAGTCTCGACACCTGAATTGGATGCCTGGGGCCCCGCACAAAAGCATTGGGGCATGGAAAATCCCCACCATTGCCACCGGCTCCCATGGCTTTTCCGTCCTGAAAATTTTGAGCCCATGCAGTCAACCTCCTCTGAAGCCCAAGTGACCCAACTGGGACAGGCTATAGCTATAAATGAGATCACCTGCCGGCAGCTCTCTGAGCTCTTTGCCCCGATGTTTGGCCCTCATGGGTCGGTCAAGGCGCTGGTGAGTGGCGGGCAACAGCTAAACTTGACCAAGGATGGAAATTCCTTGTGCAGGGACGTTCCGTTTATACACCCGACGTCCATTCTCATTACCCGGGCAGCATCCTCGCTACATACCTCAAATGGGGATGGATCAACATGCTTCGTCCTGCTCTGCTCTGAAGTCTTCTGTGAGGCGTACAAATTCTACAGCGACGGCACCTCCCTTCCCAGTATTATCAACAGCCTCCAGCTAGCGTTGAAGGATACCACGGAGCTTCTGCAGCGCAGCATAGTCCCGATGACCGATGAGAATCTCCGGCAGCTTGCTTTCACCTCATTGAGTACCAAGATCCGGAACCCTAGCTTCCTTGTAGACATTGTCCTCAAGGCTCTTCTGAGCCTCTCTTCAGCCAAAACCCTCGACACCAACATGATCGAGGTGATAAAAATGGAGGAAGGAGACATCAAGGACTCGATCTTTGTAGACGGGCTTGTCCTTGACCACTCGGGTCGGCACCATGCAATGCCAACCTTCCTGGAAAATGTGTGTGTCATAACGACCAACATGTCGCTGGAGTACGAAAAGCCCGAGGTGAATGCTGAGTTCTGTTACAGCTCTCCAGCACAGCGTGAGTCCATGGCGGAGTCTGAGAAGAACTTTATTCTTGAGCGGGCTCGGAAGATTGCTGAGTTTGCAAGAGAGCTCAAAGCGGACGGGAAGAGCTTGATAGTGGTCAACGAAAAGGGAATTGATCTTTTGTCGCTGGAGGTGCTTGCCGATGCTGGGGTCCTGGCTCTGAGACGAGCGAAGCGGAGAAACTTAGAAAGGCTGGTGACCATGTGTGGGGGAAAGATCATAAACCAGGTTTCCCAGCTCTGTAGAGAGAGTCTTGGGTTCTGCCAGACCGTGACCGTCAGAACCATTGATGAAAACAAATACACTCTTATAGAAGGCACGCCGCTGAAGGGGGCATGCACGATCCTGGTTAGAGGGAATACAGATTACGAGCGGCTCAGCGGAGCCATCCGGGGAACAATCAACTCCCTGTCTACTGCGATCCAGACAAAGTGCTGCATCTACGGCGGGATTCCTCTATACAGGACTATTGTCAAGCATCTGAGAGAGGCATGTGGATCTGTGCATGAAGGTGATGCAGCAGGGTACCAAATCCTGTCGAATGCATTTGAGAACCTCATCAAGATCCTGCTGAAGAACGAGGGCAGGAATATCCGCGAGGACCTGACCAGGATCCTCAGGGAAGACGGTGTCGACAGCAGAATTGTCGAAAACATCAAGGTGGTTGGAAACGTGTTCAGCAATGCGGTGATAATGGCCATCAACCTGCTCATGTGCGATGAGATTATTAAGGCAGGAAGATCTATAAAGCAGGATCCGGCAGGAAGCCAATAAAATAGTCCCCATGCTAGTGGTGTGTTGTATACAAGGCTGTCGCCATAGGCCTTAGGTTTAACCCTATTTATTCAACAAGCTGCAGGTCGCCAGGCCTAAGGCCAGGATTCCCCTGCTTCTCCCGGATTCTCATCTGGACTTCTCGTATCTTGTTCTGGTAGTCCTCGATCTTCTTCTCAATGACGCTCTTTCCAGCTCCATCCTCCGCATTGCGTATCAGCATCCGAATGACCCTGTAGTTGTCATAGAAGCTCTCCGTTTCTTTAATTAGCATCACCACGCTTTTCTCGAGGATCAGTCGCTTGAGGGTCTGGAAATCGTTTATTTGATGGTTCTGCATCGAGGTGCTGTGCCAGGCACATCCAGACACATCGGCTCCCTCCTCTCTGTTGTAGGAAAAAATCAAAAAAGGAGCCTCCGCCATAGAGTCTCTGTCTTCAAAAAAGGGGATGCTGTTTGCCTCGAGTATTTCTCGGAATGTGTTTTTGATGACAGTCACCTGGTCCATTCTCAGGAGATCGGCCTTGGCGACTACAGGTATTATGGTGCAGTACTTTGAGATCCTGGACAGTGTTTCCAGATCGGGCACCTTGATCATCCCAATGGGCTCGAGAAAGTACAGGCACAGGTGAATTCTCTTGTCTTCGATCAGGCTCTTGGTCGAGCTTTTAAACTTTGTGTGGTAGTCTTCGAAGTTCTTCTCCAAGATTTCCACAACGGGCTCAAAACAGCCACTATTGTCGACATGGTCACCTATTGCATCGACCTCGGTAATGTTCATCCGGGTCAAAAACCCCCCTTCGTGCACCTCCACGTAGGACGTCTGGATGTTGCATATGCTCTCGAGATGCCAGTAGGGGTTATTATCCTTGGCCTCGAATGGCTGCATCTTCAGCACTCTTGAACCCAAAAACTGGTTCAGGAATGTCGTCTTTCCCAGACCATGAGACCCCACCACCATCATGTTGAACGTGCATCCCCTGACCGCGTATTCACCGTGCAGGAGGTTCGGCAGGTTTGAAACACCGATACCCTTGTTTTGCATAAACAAATCCAGGAATCCATATTTATATGAAAAAAGCGGGAGTAAACAATGGAGTACGTCAGCGACCTGACAGGGACTGCACACAGCGAACTTCTGGCCATTGATGAGGAGCTGGACATACAAACAGAAAAGTATGTTGAGCTGCAGAAGAAGCTGGGAAGCAATAGGGACATCTTGGATCAGAATTGGTTTGTTCTGGCCAAACTCCAGAAGGCAACCAAGATGCAAAGGACTTTTCTGCTTCTTTTTGGCATATTTTCGACTTTCGCTGTTTTGTTTATGTTGATTAGATATGGAAAACTGCCCTAGATGTAATTTATCAATTTTAATTAAATACTGTTGCTGCTAGATATGTCCCGGAAACCACTTTGGTTCCCGGAGCAGCGCAATTCCTTTACGATAAGTCAGCGGGCTGGGTGCCACTGCCCTTTTTAAGAACTCTTCCTTGATCCCTTAGTTTTCTGGCAAACTCCACATCAAATACCAGCGGCTTTCTTACCACCACTCTATACTCGCTTTTATAGACCAACGGTGTCTCCAGGTCTGTTAAAAGCTTAATAATACTGTTCTGGCCAAAGTCTACTCCATCTACAAAATAAAGTACAAATTGGCCTGCATCTGTTTCTGCCAGGCACTTGTGCACTCCCTTGGCGTTGTCTTTGGGACATTCTTCTATTTGTGATCCTAAGGAGACGGATAGATTCAGAACTTGCAAAATCTTGTACTCTCCTTTCTTGGGCATCATGGGACATGCTGAAGTAAATTTTTACGCGTTGGCAGGCCATGATCTGTTGGTAGGTAAGGTGCTCCCTGGTATGGAGATACATGCGATGACTGTATGCTATCATGGCAAAGATGTGGTGCCAATGTAGACAGTCGTGGGCGGGCTCTTAAAATTAATATTTAGTTGAATTCCTTGAGAAGACCAGCAAAGTCGCAGATCTTCTTGCTCGG